>VSMD01073438.1:0-40282 GCA_008750895.1 Mirza zaza
TTGTTGGGAGATGATGGATCCTGGATCTTAGCTAGAAAGTGACCTTTTTCATTGAGGCCTCTAGGCTCTGTCTAAGAGGGGTCTTGGTTATAGAGACCAGCACAAAATTAGGATCAAAATACTTACTTTGGGAAAGGAGAATGGAGAATTTATTAGGACTTATTATAACATCTTGGCTAGTGACAACTTTTGTAGCTTGAAATTTCAACAAGATGAGGTAGAATATAGTCTGTTGCATTTAGAAAATCTCTATCAAGCGAGTCATCTAGATATAGATATTTGTGCTTAGAAATATATACAGCAATGATTCCCATCATTTGTGTTTCTGTTATTCCTTTTTTCATATTCTTACTCAGTAAAGCTCTTTAAAAAATAGACATGGCCATATCTGGACCAAATTAGCTGGTTTGAATGTGGGGTGCATGGCAGAAATAGAGTGGGCATAGTGCCTCAAAGATACAGTGGTTGTCTTAACATTTTCCAACTGAAAAACAAGGTAAGAGGCAATATGTTGGAGAAGTTAGAGATTTCAACATGCCTTTGCACTAGGCAAGGGTTCTTAACATGAGGTCTCTTAAGCCTTGACAATGCATAAAAAATTGCACTTACATTTTATATGTGCATTATGGCGTTAAGAGCAGGAAAAAAATCCATCGCTACTCTCAAATTTGGACACAAAGCACAATCCTTCTCCAGAATAATAGAAGAGATACCTCTTAAAAATCCACAGACCTAGGTACTGGATAAAACATTGGATGAGATTTTGAGAGATTTGGATTTTAGACTGGGCTCTGCCCCTGGGTCTCTGGTAACATATCTGTAAAATAAAGAAGCAGGATTACATGGTCTCCAAGGACCTTTAGAACTCTATAAAGATCTGAGCTTGTAAGAATGAATTGTCCTGATTTTCCATACTCTTTGGATGACTCTCTAAGTCAAATTTATATAAATGAGATCTGGTAAGATATTGTTCAGAATTTTCTCAATCGCTAAATGTATGTCTTTGCTTTTATACGCCCTCATCCACTAAAGCGTCATGAAAGAGAAATAGAAAGTGGGAGGACTTGCTTTTTCTACTCAGCCTGTGTCTACATGGGGTGACTTGATGAGTTTTACATCAAACTGGCTAATCACAATTTCATGATTTTCTTCCCCAAACTGAATGGTTAAAATACTTGGTGTGGCATAGACAGACAGTGAGTCTCCAGTCAGTTTGTTATTCCTCTTCTGGAAGATTTTCTTAGGCCTCTTAAGTTTTCAGAGATGAGTGATAAAGCCCTTATCAGTACACAGTTGGGTCAAGATAATTAGTTGAAAAGACCTTATAGGACTAAGATTGGGGTGAAGGGTAGCAGAGAAAATGGAAATAACTTCATTTTCAACCTATTTCTCATTGTCCTAGCTTGTGTCAGAAAGGGGATGTGGCATAGCAATAAGAAATATATATTGCCTTTGTCTGGCTCACCCTTTGTCTGGCTTCCCTCCTCTGAGGACATAGGCAAGGGGTTGTATAACTAGGTCATGTCTTTCCTCACTTTCTCACCAAATGGTAAAAGCCCTTCCCCACTAACACTGCCACTACCCAGCTTCTGATGGGAGATTCTAGAGCAAGGGGAGGGAGTTGTTGGATATCCTTCTGTATCTAAAGGACAGAATCCAGGCTTTGTTCATTAATAATTTAAAAGTTCTTCACCCCATCCATTCAATTTCCTATTCGAGAACTTTGTATGCACAACTGTCATTGACCAGATATTCAAGCAAGTGGCTTGGCTTTAGCCTGATATTACAGAAGAAGTGGGTATTCATTGAATCCCAAACTCTTGGGGAAAGAAAGCTGTTAGGGTTCATTTAACCCTGTCTCCAAATTCTCCAGACCTCCATTTTCCTTGATATTTTGCCTACTGAGATTAAGGGGAAGGCCACATATTTAGTAGCTTAGCAGGCTCAACTAAAAAGTATTTCAGCACTGTCTGTGTACATCAACTCTTTCTAACAAACTCAGTCTCTCTCACCCCCACACACACACACCCATACACACACATACACAAACAAGAACACATGCAACTTTGCCTCTCTCTACTGACTATCCATACCCCCATCTTGGCAGCATCCACAAATTTGAGAGATGTAGGATGCCTATTCCTTCCCACTTTGAATGACTTCCTTATCTTCCCTATCAATTTCACTGCTTTGTCATGGCAGGAAATACCAGTCAGTAGTATCAACCTCTGTTTTCTTTTCTTTTCTTTTTTTTTCCTTTTTTAATGTTTAATATTTTATTTCTTTTTTTTTAATTCAGGATATTATGGGGGTACAAACATTTTGGTTACATGAAATACATTTGCCTCGCTCAAGCCAGGGCCACAACCGTGTTCTTCCCCATACAGTGCACCCATCTCCATTAGCTGTGATTTACTCACCCCACCCACTCTACTCTCTATTCTTTCAAACTCTTGCCATATAACATTTCCTTCAGTTACTCTCAAAATCAGATCCACAATTCACATACATTATCATTCTACAAATATTTATTAAACATCTGCTCATTCTAGGAGATGTTTCAAGTGCTGAGATAAAAAAGAGAATAATAGCAATAGCTAGCACTTATATAGTACTTACTATATGCAGGCACTATTTTGGCTTCTTTGCATGGAACTATGTTATTTCTTTTTGTTTTCACAACTGTATGAGATCATTACCATCCTTATCCCAATTTTACAGATGAGAAAACTGAGAAGCAGAGAGGCTAAATAACTTTCTCAAGATTGTAAGTTTACAGGGGCTGATAATTAAAATCTATTTAGAACTTAGGAAAATCAGCAAGAAAAAAATCAAACAACCCTATCAAAAAGTGGGCAAAGGACATGAACAGAAGCTTTTCAAAAAAAGACAGAATAATGGCCAACAAACATATGAAAAAATGCTCAACATCTCTAGTCATCAGGGAAATGCAAATCAAAACCACAATGAGATATCACTTATCTCCAATGAGAATGGCCTTTATCAAAAAGTCCCAAAACAGTAAATGTTGGTGTGGATGCAGAGAGATAGGAACATTCCTACACTGCTGGTGGGACTACAAACTAGTTCAATCTCTGTGGAAAGCAATATGGAGATACCTTAAAGCAATACAAGTAGATCTACCATTTGAACCAACAATCCCATTACTGGGCATCTATCCAAAAGAACAAAAGACACTCTATAAAAAAAGACACCTGCACTTGAATATTTATAGCAGAACAATTCACAATTGCAAAGGTGTGGAAACAACCCAAGTGTCCATCAATACATGAGTGGATTAATAAAATGTGGTAAATGTATACCATGGACTACTATTCAGCTCTAAGAAACAACGGTGATATAGCACCTCTTGTATTTTCCCAAATAAAACTAGAACCCATTCTACTAAGTGAAGTATTCCAAGAATGGAAAAATAAGCACCACATGTACTCACCAGCAAATTGGTATTAACTGATCAACACCTAAGTGGACATATAAAAATAACATTTATTGAAAAGAACTTTCTTATTTGAGATTCCATGCAATCATTTGTACCAAAACAAGGTAGTATTTTAAAATTGTGGTTAAATAAAATAATGCATGCATTATTTCTTCCCAGCAAACTTCTCTATTTTTATTCATGTTTTTGAAATCTTTTTATTTTTATTTATTTTTAAAATTTTTAAAAAATAAATTTAGGGATGCTATATCACTGTTGTTTCTTATAGCTGAATAGTACTCCATGGTATAAAGCTCTGACTCCGGGTGGGGGGAAGGAGGGGAAAGACAACACATGTAACCTAAACATTTATACCCCATAATATGCTGCAATAAAAAAAAGAACCCTATAGTCTATAAGGAAAAAAAATAGATTTAGGTGGTACAACATCAGTTCCATTATATGTATACATGGTATAGTGGTAGAGTCTGGGATTTTGGTGTAACCATCACCAGAGTAGTGTACATTCTATCCCATAGGTAATTTTTCATCCCTCACACCCTCCCACATTCCTCCCTTTGGAATCTTCAATGTCCTTGTACCACTCTATGTGCCCTTGTGTAGTCATAGTTTAGCTTCCACTTATATGTGAGAACATGCAGCATTTAATTTTATTTTCTGTTCCTTAGTTACTTCACTTAGAATAATGGCCTCCAGTTCCATTCAAGTTGCTGTAAAAGACATCATTCCATTCTTTCATGTTGCTGAGTAGTACTTCATGGTGTGTGTGTGCGTGTGTGTGTGTGTGTGTATAAAACCATATTACTATATATAGTAATATGTATATGTGCCACATTTTCTTTAACCACTCATCAGTTGATGGGCACTTAGGTTGATTAAATATTTTTGTGATTGTGAATTGTACTGAAATAAAGATATGTTTTTGATATAATGATTTATTTTCCTCTGAGAAGACACCCAGAAGTGGGATTGCAGAATTAAATGGTAGATCTACTTTTAGATTTTTGAGAAATAACTATACTAATCTCCATAGAGGTTGTACTTATTTATATTCCCACTGAGAATGTATAGGCTTTCCCTGTTCACCACATCTCTGGTGAACATCTATTGTTTTTTGACTTTTTAATGAGGACAATACAAATTGGAGTAAGATGTTATCTCATGTGATTATAATTTTCTACATTTCCATCATGATTAGTGATGTTTTCATATGTGCGTTGATCATTTATATATTCTCTTTTGAAAAATGCCTGGTCATGTCATTTGCCAACTTTTTAAGGGAGTTGCTTGTTTTTTTATAGCTGGATTGTTTGAGTTCCTTGTAGATTATGATTATTAGTCCTTTGCTAGACACATAATTTGTGAATATTTATAGGTTGTCTATTTAATTTTTATTTCAAAAAATTTATCGGGTACAAGTGTTTTGTTGTTGCTGTTACATGGATGAATTGTATCATGCTAAAATCAGGGATTTCAGTGTACTCATCACAAGAATAGTGGACACTGCACACAATTCACAATTCACCTTTCACCCCCTCCCACCCTTTCCTCTTCTTAGTTTTAAATGTCCATTACAATGAGAGCCAAACAACAGATATATATATATCTGTTGTTTGGCTCTCATTTATAAGTGAAAACATAAAGTATTTGCTTTTCTGTTCCTGAGATACTTCACTTAGGATAATAGCATCCAGTTCTATCCAAGTTGTTGCAAAAGACATTATTTCATTCCTTTTTATGACTAAGAAGTACTTCATGTGTATCACATTTTCTTTATCCACTTATCAGTTGATGAGTGCTTAGGTTGGTTCCATATCTTTGTAATTGTGAATTATGTTGCAATAAACTTTGGGGTTCAGGTATATTTTTTCTTTTTCAGCATATTATGGGGGTACAAATTTTAAGGTTGTGTATAATGTTCTTATACCCCTCCCCCCACAAGTCTGAGCTTCAAGCATGACCATCCCCCAGACAGCGCACATCTCACTCATTATGTATGTATATACCCATCCCCTCCTCCCCCCTTCCACCTGCACAATACCCAATAAATGTAATTCCTATGTGTCCACTTAGGTGCTGATCAGTTAATACCAATTTGCTGGTGAGTATATGTGGTGCTTGTTTTTCCATTCTTGGGATACTTCACTTAGCAGTATATTTTTTATGAAACAACTTATTTTCCTATAGGAAGATACCCAGAAGTGGGATTGCTGGATTCAACGTTAGGTATACTTCTAGTTCTTTGAGGACTCTCCATACAGCTGGAGTTGTACTAGTTTACATTCCCACCAATGGTGTATAAGCTTTCTATTTTCACCACATCCATCCCAACATCTACCATTTTTGACTTTTTAATAATGGCCATTCTGACAGGGGTAAGGCTGTATCTTAGTGTGGTTTTAATTTGCATTTCCCTGATGATTAGTGATATCGAGCATGTTTTCATTTTTCTTGGCCTTTTGTCAATCTTCTAAGAAAAATATGTTTATATCTTTTGCCTACCTTTTGATGGAGTTATATTTGTTTTTCTCTTGCTGAGAAAGAGAAACTCAAATTTGTTTGAGTTCTTTGTAGTTTCTGCATATTAGCCTTTTGTCAGATATATAATTTCCAAATATTTTCTTACATTCTCTAAGTTGTTTACTTACTCTGTTGATTATTTCATTCACTGTGCAGAAACTTTTTATTTTAATTGAGTCTCATTTATTTATTTTTGCTTTTGTTGTATTTGCTTTGGGGGTTTTAGTCATAAATTCTTTGGCTAGGCCAAGGTCTAGAAGAGTTTTTCCTACATTTTCTCATAGAATTTATATGGTTTCAGGTCTTACATTTAAGTGTTTAATTCATCTTGAGTTAATTTTTTGCATATAGTGAGAGGGATCCAGTTTCATTCTGTCATGGCTATCTGGTTTTCCCAGCAACATTTATTGAATAGCGCATTGTTTCCCCAGTGTGTATTTTTGTCTGCTTTGTTGAATATCAGTTGGTTGTAACTATATGGCTTTAATTATGGGTTTTTTATTCTGGTCTATGTGTCTACCTTCTCTACTGGTACTCCACTGTTTGGGTTACTATAACATTGTAGTGTAATTTGAAGTCAGGTAATGTAATGATTCTGAATTTGTTCTTTTTGCTTGGGACTGCTTTGGCTACTCAGGTTATTTTTTGTTTTATATGAAATTTAGGATTATTTTTCTAGATCTGTGAAAAATGATGTCACTATTTTGATGAGAATTGCATTGAATCTGTAAATCACTTTGGACAGTGTGCCCATTTTATTGATAACAGTGTGGATTCTTCAAATCTATGAGCATGGGATGTTTTTCCATTTGTGTTATCTATGATTTTGTCCATGAGTGTTTCGTGGTTTTCCTTGTACAAATCTTCCCTCTTCTTGGTTACGTATATTCCAAAGTATTTTATTTTCTTTGAAGCTATTATAAATTATATTGAATTTTAGATTTGACTCTAAGCTTTAATGTTATTAGTATACATAAATGCTACTGGTTTATTATGTACATTGATTTTGCAACCTGATACTTTTTTGAGTTTATTTATCAATTCTAGGTGTGTTTCGGTGGAGTCTCTAGAATTTCTAGATATAGGATCATATTGCCAGCAAACAGGGATAGTTTGACCTCCTCTTTGCCAATTTGGATGCCATGTATTTCTTTCTCTTGCCTGATCACTCTGACTAGGACTTCCAGTAGTATGTTGAATACAAATGGTTGACAGTGGGAATTCATTTCTTGTTCCAGTTCTGAGGGAGAATGCTTTCAGCTTTTCCCCATTCAATATGATGTTGGCTGTGGGTTTGACATATATGGCTTTTATTATTTTATTGTATGTCCTTTCTATGCCTAGTTGGTTGAGGATCTTTATTATGAAGGGGTACTGGATTTTATTTAATGATTTTTCTGCATCTATTTAGAGGATCATATGGTTTTTGTATTTAATTCTTTTTACGTGATTAATCACACTTATTGATTTGTGTATGCTGAACTATCTTTGCACCTCTGAGTTGCAACCCATTTAGTTATAGTGAATTATCTTTTTGATGTGCTATTGGATTCAGCTTGCTAGTATTTTGTTCAGGATTTTTACATCTATGTTCATGATAGATATTGGTCTGTAGTTTTCTTTCTTTATTGTGTTCTTTCCTGGCTTTGGTATCAAGGTGATATTGGATTCATAGAATGAGTTGCAGAGTATACCATCTTTCTCAATGTTGTGGAATAATTTCTGTAGCATATGTGTGAGTTCTTCTTTGTATGTTTGGTAAAATTTAGGTGTGAATCCATCTATTCTGGGACTTTTACTTGTTGGAAGCTTTGTAATTGCTGCTCTGATTTCCTTCCTTGATATTGGTCTGTTCAGAGATTCTATTTCATCCTGGTTGAACTTAGGGTGGTTGTATGTTTCCAAGAATTTGTCCATTTCCTCCATATTATATAGTTTTGGGGCATATAGGTTTTTATAGTGTTCAAAGATAATGTTTTTCATTTCCATGGTGTCTGTTGTGACCTCTTGTTTTTCATTTCTAATTAAGTCTGTTAGAGTCCTTTCCCTTCTATTTCTTGTCAATCTAGCAAGAGGGCTGTAAATTTTGTTTATCTTTTGAAAAACAAGCTTTTGGTTTTATTGATATTCTGTATAGTTCTTGTTTTTTCAATTTCATTTAGTTCTTCTCTGATCTTAGTTATTTCTTTTCTTCTTCTAGGTTTGGAATTGATTTTATCTTCTTTTTCTAGTTTCTTGAGACTGTTTATTAGTTTGTTGACTTTTGAGCTTTCTGTTTTTGGCATGTGAGCATTTAATGCTATTAGTTTTCCTCTCAACAATGCTTTTGCGGTATCTCACAGATTTTGATTACTTGTGTCACTGTTATCATTTAGTTTGAAGAATCTTTTGATTTCCCTCTGTATCTTCTCCTTGATCCAATAGTCATTCAAAAATAGATTGTTTAATTTCCATGACTTTGTGAAGTGGTGTTTCTATTGGAATTAAACTCTAATTTTATATCACTGTGATCTGAGAAGATACATGGTATAATTTCTATTTTTTTGAATATGTTGAGGTCTGATTTGTTGCCTAGTATGTGATCAATTTTGGAGAAAGTTCCATTGGCTGAAGAGAAGAATGTATATTTGGGTTTATTTGGATGGAATGTTCTGTAGATGTTAGACCCTTTTGTTTTAGAGCTCTGTTGAAGTCCATTATTTCTTTGCTTATTTTCTGTTTAGAAGATCTGTCCTATTCAGTCAGTGGAGTGTTGAAATCCACAGCTACTATGGCGCTACTGTTTGTCATGTTACTTAGATCAAACAGGGTTTGCTTTATGAATCTGGGTGCTCCTTACATGATACGATTAAATTGACAGAGGAAGAATTCTGAATATGGAGTGTAAGAAAACTCAGTGGAATTGAAGAAAAAAATAGAAACCCAACACAAAAGAAGCCACAAGAACAATACAGAAAATAAATGAAAATTTTTCTAAAGAAATTGAAATACTACAAAAGCAAACAGAGATTCTGGAAATGAAAGACACATTTAGCAAGCTACAAAACACAGTGGAAAGCCTCAAGAAGAGAATGGATAATGCGTAAGAAAGAATCTCAGTGCTTAAAGATAATGCCTATGTGCTAAACAAAGCAGATTAAGTAAAACAACACAGAACACAGAGACAAGAACAAAACATACAATAAATGTGTGATTAAGTAAAGAAGCCAAATATAAGAATCATAGGCATCCAAGAGAGAGAAGAAGAATATACACAAGGGCTGGAAATTTTATTGCATGGAATACTCGAGGCAAATATTTCTGGCCTGGCCAGAAATCTCAATATCCAGATACAAGAAAAACACAGAACTCTTGGGAGACTTAATGTGAAAAGTCAATTACCATGTCATGTAGTTATTAGGCTGATCAAAGTAAACATGAAAGAAGCAATCCTTCCAGCAGTAAGATGAAAACTGCAGATAACCTATCAGACTAACTGCAGACTTCTCAACTGAAACTTTACAAGCCATAAGGGACTGGTGCCTATCCTCAATCTTCTGAAACAGAATAATGGCCAACCTATAATTCTCTATCTGGCAAAACTAAGCTTCATCTATGAGGAAGAAATAAAGAACTTCCCAGACAAGCAATCACTGATGGAATTTGCGAAGACCAGATCTGCCCTACAGAAAGTACTCAGACCTGCATTATACACTGAACAGTGCAATAGACACCAACCAATGTAAAATCACTCAAGAGTTGTCCAGAACCTGGATTCTATGATGGCATGAGGAGTAAAACAAAACACTAGGAATTCACCAAACCATACGAATGGAAATCTACCCCAAATATCAATCCTCTCAATAAATGTGAATGGCTTAAATTGTCCTCTGAAGAGACATATGTTGGCAAGTGGATAAAAATTCACAATCCAAGTATCTGCTGTCTACAGGAAATGCATCTAACCCACACAAATGATTTCAGGCTCAAAGTCAAGAGATGGAAAACAATCCTCCAGGCAAATGGAAGCCAAAAGAAAGTGGGGATAGCTATACTTATTTCACATAATATAAGTTTTAAAATAGGAAAAGTAAGAAAGAACACAGATGGTCACTAAATAATGGTGAAAGAAAAAATCCAACTAGAAGACTTAACAATTCTTAATATTTTGAATCAATCCAGGAAAATATAAGAGGTGCTAGATCACTGTCATTTCTTATAATTGAGTAATATTCCATTGCATACATATACTATTCTCTTTGTTTGGGGTCATTGACTGGACAATTGCGTGGTCCTCTGGTGATGTCATATTCCCTTGATTTTTCATATTTCTAGTGTCCTTCTGTTGATATCTGTACATCTGACATAGCAGTCATTTCTTCCAATTTTTTGAAGTTGCTTTTGAAAAGGAGAGTTCTTTTCCTTATGGTGTATATATGTTATAGATTAAGACACTTTGGCTTTCATTTTAGGTTCCTGCAGTAGTATAATCTTTGTATGTACTTTTTAGGCAGTACACAGGCTCAGCAGTATCTGTGATTTCTTTGGTGGCTTAGGGAATAGTTATTAGTTGAGGCTGCAGTGAAGTTTCTCTGAGAACTTGAACAACAGCTGAGCTAGTCTTTGGGCCCAAGTGGTGAAACAGTGAGCTCACTATGCCTGATTTTAGGCCCCAGAGAAGTTTATGGTGGGAGAGGTGTTAGTGTCCTAGGGGGCCAATTCTTGGGCCTTCAAATGGCTTTCTCAGGAATTAGTAGTTAGAAGAGAGGCTGGGTGTTTACATGTCTTCTCAGGGTGGGTTCTCAGGCCCCATAGCTGGTGTGATATAAGAGGTGGTAGTAGCAGTGGTGGAGCTATTCACTAGGACCCAAGTTTTACAGGTTGCTGTTGCTGGTGGCCATAATCAATTGGGCAGTCTAATCCCCAGTCGCACAGCTGCTTTTAATAAGATGGTGGGTATTGCTATAAGTGTACTTAGGAGAACTTGGCCTCCCCTGTCCCTTCATGGGTGGTGGCTGCATACACATCACATTGAACTAGGCCCAAGGGCATGGCAAGGCCCATCATTAGTCTCAAAATGGCACTGGATGTGGCTTTGCAACCAAAGAGGGCAGGGCCCCTTTTAGGAAAGAAGCAAGGGCAAGAAACTGTAGAGATTTCTGTCCATTTGTATCTCAGTCTCACAGGAGCCCATAGCAGAATGGTGAGAATTGTATGTGAAGTATGTGAAGAAGAATTCGGGCTTCCCTGTCCCTCCTCAATTGGCTGGTGCTGCAGCTGTATCAGCCTAAACTCAGCCCAAGGGTAGGTCTGCCCATCTTTAAACTCCCAAAAGGGCTCCATGGGTCTATGACCAGAGAGGATGGGGCCTCTTCCCCATAAACAGCATGGGCAAGATGCTAGGTGGAGTGTTAATCCCTCATGTCTTAGTCTCACTGCAGTTTGTAGCAGGATGGTAAAAATTGTCCTAGGAGTAGGTAGGGAAGCTTGGGCTCCCCTTTCTCTTCTCAGCTGGGTAGGGCTGCAGCTGCATCAGCCTGAATTCAGCCCAAAGGTAGGGTACTTCCCAGCTTCAAACTCCCAAAATGGCACCCTGGGCTTGTGATGAGAGATGGTGAAACCCTTTTCAGGCATGCTACTCTGTCAGGAAACTGTGGGGAATGCACTCTGCTCAAGACTGAGTCCCATAGCAGCTGACTGCAAGATGGTGGACACCATCCCAGATGTATGCTGGAAAACCTGGTTTTCCTGCCTTTCCCCAGCCAAGTAGGGGCTGTAGACACATCAACCCCAAACTCAGCCTGAGGCCAGAACACAGGCCAGTGTCAAACTCTCAAAATGGTGCCTTGGACCTGTGACTTGAAAGGCTGGGGCTCCACCCAGGGAGGCAGCCTCGACAATACATTGGAAAATGCCATCCCTTCACTTCTCAGTGTCAACATCAGCCCATAAGAGGGCAGTGGGGACCTTCCCAGGGGTGCATGGGAGTGCCTGGGCTTCACTATAGCTCCTTGAAGCAACACAATGGCTGCAGGTGCGCCTGCAGTTCCCCAGTATCTAGGCTCTCAGAATGGCTTCTGGCTCAAGCTGCTCTAAGGCTCAGATGCTTGTAGGGTTATTCATGAGATCCCTTTATAGAGCAACATCTCTGTGAAATCTCTGAGCAGCTCCATAGATTAGACCTGAGACCTACGTGGCCTTGGGGATTCTCTTGTGGCCAAGATTGTCAATGATCATCTCAGCAAGTGGAGCCCTGAGAACATCTCTCTTACTGTTTTCCCATGTCCAGGAGATTCTCTCAGCTATTAACCAGTCCCTGGATGGGCAAGTTGCCCTAAACCCTCTCCTTACCCCCTTTAGGTGCTTCCTTTTGCTTCCCTAAGATTCTCTTCTAGATAATCTGTTCAAAATGTGAGAATCTGCTTACTACTCTGGTTCCTCTGGAGGCACATACTACCTGTGTCTAGTTGGCCTTCATGATTCTATCCAACCACATTCTTTAATTCATTCATTCAAAAAGTATTTGTATAGTTTCTATTTATGTGTAATTTCTAGTTCTAGACACTCAGGATTCAATGAAGAAGAAAATAGCTCACTGTTTGCTCAGGCCCAGTGATAGGCACTTTACAGATCATGTCATTTAATTCTTACCAACCACTCTTTTCTTCCTGCTGCATACATGCACACACACACACACACACACACATACATGCATTTTAGGAAAAGCTAAGAGTTACTGTCAAATTAATAATGTGCTTAACATTTTAGATTCACCATCTCTATTCCTCTTAACAGCCTTTCAAGGTTGGATTATTGTTTCTGTTTTTGTTTTGTTTTGTTTTTACAGATGGTTTTTTCCTTTTATTTTATCATATTATGGGGGTACAAATATTGTTAGGGTTACATATATTGCCCCTGCCATTCCTCCCCTCGCCCCCCACCTTGTCAAAATATCAAGCGTGTCCAACCCCCAGGTGGTGCTCACCACACCTATTTTGTAAGCATATATCCTTCCCTTCCTGCCCCCTCCCATCTGCCCACCACCCGATAAAAGTTTTCTTTTTTTTTTTTTTTTTCCTTTTTTGAGCTTTTGGTTACATTGTATATCTTTGATATTTTTGGCTTTCCCTATGAAGGGTTAGAGGTATTCCCTTCCCACCCACAATGCTCGCCACAACCCTAAGATGTGTATCTTCCCCTCCCCCAAACCCTGGTGAACACTACCACCATTTGAGCACCATAGTTTTAATCAGTAAGTACCAATTTGATGGCAAGTAGATGTGGAGCCCATTTTCTTGATCTTGTGTCACCTCACTTTGGATAACGGGCTTAAGCTTAATCCAGGATAGCATAAACGGTGCTAGCTCACTGTCATTTCTTAGAATTGAGTAGTATTCCATTGTGAGCATATACCATATTTTAATTATCCACTCATGAATTGATGGACACTTGGGTTGTTTCTGTTTTACAGATGAGGTTTTGACTTGCCAAAAGATGCACAGGTCATAAAAGACAGCCTGGATTTGAGTTTTACACCTCAATAAGCAGCATAGTGTTAATAGCTTTGGTTCCACAGTTAGCCAGATCTGGGTTTAAGTCCTAGTTCAACCACTTATCATTTATTTGACTTGGACAAGTTATTTAATCTAGATATCAGTTTCCTTAAACTATAAAATGCAGTGGAGATAAAAATAACTTTCCTCCCTCTTATAGACTTGCCATGAATGATAAATGAGTTAATGTGTGAAGCACTGTACTTCTTAGTGGTACTGTTCCCATTACCCAGGTTTCTTCAGCTAGTAATCAGACCAGCTCCATTCTAAAGTCTTCCTGGGTATGTTTGGATATGGTATTTCTCTTTTGTTAGAGTCTTTCTCCTTCCCTGATTAAAATACATTATTTTATAGTTCAATCATGGGCTGAGTTTTCCAAATGTCCAATTCTCATGAAATGTTGATTTAGAAGAAGCTACCATTTGGAGATCCTTTTATTATGGTTGCCTCTGCAGCATTCTTCATGCTCAGGGAGGAATCTAGACTTCATTTGCTCTATCCTCAAACTTCATGCAGTTGCTTCATTTCCTCAAAGCTCTCTTAAGCTTGACCTTAAATAGAAACAATTCAGAGATACAGACACAGTACTTTTTACATCTCGAGTTGATTTCTTTCTGTCTGCCATTCTAGCTTCCCAGAATCTTAAAATCTCAGATTTGGAGGAAACACTGGAGGTCATCTAGGCCAAGCCTCTATTCTGAGGAGTCAGCATTATTTTTCATGCCTCAGATTCCTCTTGCCCCTTTTCAGAACAATATTTGTAAATGTATACAATTAAACACTAGGATTAAAAAGGACAACTTGCATTGAAATGCACAAAAATTATGACATAGCAATATATGAGTTTTCTTATTAACAAAATAATAAATTAAGTCTGGGGGCAGGTCCAATAACTATTATAATTTCAAAGTAGGGATGAACATACATGATATGTCAAGAATCTCTAACAAATATAATGTGATATAAAGTTATCTGTGGCTTATATTGGTGACAAAGTTATGAGTATTCTTATTGCTATTCTAAATTGTGGTCTACATTCATAACTGAAGGAAATGGTAAATTTTGGTCAGAGGTTAGCATAATAAAAATGTATTTTTTTCTATAAAAGTTCATGGATCTCCTGAATCTATTTAAGACACTGGGTTAAGAAGCCTTGTATGTGTTAAGTGAATTGTCTTTGTGTTCTTCTTGGCATATAGGGGCCAAATTTTATTTGAATTCCTCCAGTGGAGGGGACATTATTACCCAATGAGTAGTGAGTCTCCATCATTCTACTCTCAAATAACTCAGTTAGGTTGTTCTCTCAGGGAGCTGTAAGCTATTGCCCCAAGATTCCTACTATTAGTCCTTATTCTCTCTATAATTTCATAACTAATTCAGCTTTCTCTTACACAGAACAAACTTTCAGCTGCTAGAAGACAATTATTCTGCTTTTCCATTTGTCTTCTCTCTGTTCTAACTAGTCACAGTTCTTTTGTCTCTTTTTTCAAGATTGTGGATTTGGGACATTTGCCCTTCTGGTTGATCTGTGTATGTGCTTCTTAATTGGAAACATTCTTCCGGATTTAGCTAGAAGCCCTCAGATAGAACTAGGAGAGTGAAGTCAGAAGCTGCCACTGTCCCTCATATTGTAGATCCTATATACGTTAATGCAACCAAAACTCATGTTATTTTGGAGAAAGAAGAGTCACATTTCACCATCATCTCAAAGAAAATAAAAGCTCACAAACTATTGACCACTTTCATTCAGCAGCAATTTCAGGTTCTCCCTTGACTGAATTTGTACAAAGTTTATCACTATCCTTAACCCCAGCCACATTAAGGAATGCATATAAACAGTGATTCAATCATGGGTACATCTTCTGCCACAATTACTTTGGGGAAACTGTGAGTGTGTTATCTTTGTGACCAGGTAATTGTACTTCACCAATGGCCAACAAATCAGATCTTGTTCATATGGTTAGATAATCTTACAGTAGGAGTCAATAACCTATTAAAAATTGTGTGGTTTTCAGTAATATGTGTACTTTATTGCCCTTTTCTCTACCTGTATCTGGCTGCTACCTTCTTTATATAAGAAAACTGCTACTATAAACTACAGTCGCCCTCCTGCCAACCTGTCTCAAGAAAAGTGGCATAGTCTTCACTTCTCCACCACCTCCAACAAGGCTCACCTCCTTAAAATCTGTAATAATAATTATAATAGTTAACACCTATTGAGCTCTCACCATATTTCAGGCACCATGTTAGACATTTTATATACATCATTTCATTTCATTCTCACAACAATCTTATGAAGCGAATACTGTTAATTATTTCACTTTGTAGGTGAAGATACTGAATCACAAGGAGTTTAAGTAACTTGTTTAAGATCACATAGCCAGTAAGTGCTTGATTTAGAATTTGAATTCAGGCAATGTAGCTGCAGAGATCTTACTCTTTACCTATCTCCATGCCTCCTTTACTGCTACATCTATACTGCCTTTTCTTTAATATTTAGTGCAGTAGTGAGTCAGCTGGAAAATTGACTACAGTGCAGATTCCCGGGATGGACCTTCAAAGGTTCTAATTCAGTATATCTAGAATGGGGCACATGAATATGCATTCTTAATGAGCTTCCAGGCTATTGTGATGTACCTGTAAGAAGCCAAACTTATAACCCTTCAACCAAGAGAAATATCATCTTGAGTTAAATAGAATTGTTTTCTGCCCATCTTAGCTGACACTTCCTTGCAGGTGTTCTTTCAATTATATCCAACAGATATTTCTTGCTCACCTATGGGGATCCAAACTGTATTTGAGGAAGCCTGGCAACTACCGCATGCTCTCCAGCCTTCCCTATCCTTGTGTATTCTAGGTCAGTTATATGGTGAGGAGAAGAGGAATCCAAGATTGAAATGTGAGAAAGAGGAATAAAAATGCCCCTTTTATTCCTCTACACAACGCTCATCCTCCAGAGGTGGAGGAAGGGGTTAGGTGGGGGACATTCTAGAGTAGGTTTCATCTGCTCAGGACTGAACTTAAATTAAAGCCTTCCACCAAACAGGCATTTTTCCCAATGATCTCCCCCTTAGAAGCATTTGTTGAGTTGAGTACTTACTATGTGCTAGACACATTTCTAAGTATTTTGTGTATATTAAGCACAATTAACCTTTGAACTCTCACAAAACCCTGGGGTGATAGAGGATAAGTGCAATTACTCTCCCTGTCTTCAGTTGAGGAAATGGACACAGACAAGTTTTAAGGAGCTTGCCCAAGGATACATGAATATGTCATGTAAGAGCTGGGCTTTGTTTTTGATTTGTTTTGCTTTGCTTTGTTTTTGGTTGATAATTTTTTATGACTGTTGAAAGACACAAATCCTAAAACAAAGAAAATTTAATGAATCCTAAAAAATATAATTAACAAGAAATCAATGCATAAACAAGTCATAGGGGAACCACAGAACATCAAAACAAAGAAATCTGAACACAGGCCATCCAGATGCAAAGCATAAGCTTTTCACTACTATACAAAACTCCTCCCCTTAGTTTATTCAATGACAGAGATATAGAAGACTTTGGAGATTAACTAGTCTAGGGAGCTTTGAGTTATTTTCTCATGGAACTCTTTCTTCAAATGAAAACTTTCGGGGATAAAACCGAAGGTGTAAGTGTTCCTGGGCCTGTGACTATGCCTGCCATAACCCAGGAGAGAGTTCTGCATTAAAATCATTTGAAAACACCAATCTATATTTCTTCTCCATTTGATAGATAAGTAAACTGAAGTTCAGAGAGGGGAATTGACTTGCTCAAGGTCACACAGCTAATTGGTGACAGACCTGGGATTGGAATCTGAGTCTCCTGATTCTCAGTTTAGTGCTTTTCCTAATATACTACCCTGATTCTTTCAGGCTAGAATCTCATAGCTTTCTTTACCCTTGTTTCTACCTCTAATGTCTCTCAGCTTCTGAACTACAGGGCAGAAAATGCCTGAGTAATCAACAAGGACTTTAGTTGTGAATTTGATTTTGGCTTTTGATTTGCAAACTCGCTTTAGAATAACCAAAAAAATTAGCTTCAAAGCAGGTGCTAAGGGCATAAACAGTAGAATAGGCTGAGTTTTGTGAATAAAAAATAAAGACTGTGCCATTTGCCATAGACTAATGCTGGAGGGTCCCGGAATAGTATGGCTTGTTAAAAAGATAAAAGAATGGCTTGGGCAAGAAAGAGAACCTTATGTTATTATTATTGTATGTGGAGAAATGTTTTGAACATACCCTCGTCAGTTCATTCCCCAAAGTACTCAGTGAGTGGTTAGGCCAAGCACATGAGGTGCTGAGTACATAGCTGGGGTTACAGCCTGCATTCGTTTTCTATCACTGCCATAACAAATTACCACAAACTCAGTGACTTAAAAAATTTATTATCCTACATTTCTGTAGGTCATAAGTTTGACATGAGTATTACTAGGCTAAAGTCAAGGGGTTGGCAGGGCTTTTTTCCTTTTTGAGGTCTCTAAGAAAGAGTCCATTTCCTTGCCTTTTCCAGCTCCTAGAGGCTTCCCACATACCTTGACTGAAGGCCCCCTTCTTCCATCTTCAAGTCAGCAATAGTGTTACGCTACATTCTCTTTGGTTCTCTGCAGGTGGGAAAGGTTCTCTGCTTTTAAGGACCCATGTGATTACATTGGACCCACCTGGATGATCCAGGATGATCTCCTCAAGATCCTTAACCACATCTGTAAAGTCCCTTTTATCATATAAAGTATCATATTTACAGGTTTTTGAGATTGGGGCATGCATATATTTGGGGGCTATTATTGTCCTTACTATAGAGGCCTTAAGGAGGAAGAAATAAGCCTCCATATACATAATTTTAGTTCATATGTTGTGTTCTAAAATTGTAACAAAGGGAATGGTATGGAAAAAAAAATGGCCAAAGATGTTTTCTGTCTCTTTAAAACTTCCCCCACTATTTTTGAGAACTGAGGCCTGCAATCTGTGCCTTGGGTAGGTGCTTGGGAGGGGCAGGGGCAGGGTAGTGTCTTTTGTTCTTTGTGTTACAGGAGATAGTTCAGCTGAACTGTGGCTATATCCCAGGTCTATCACCTGGCAGCAGAGGTCTAGGTGAGCCTCCCTGGTGGGTGGAGGTCACAGGCTTTGTCTTCAGTAGAGATGAGACAATTAGAATCACCAACTGTAGTCAAATGACAGTAGCCTAGAACTGAGGGCCCTTCCTCCCAAAGCTCTGTATTTTCTCTTATTTACAGGAATTTGGATTTCGAGACAATAGTGTACCATTTTTCCTTCATTGCCAGCAAAGTAATACATTTCTCTTTCCTTCTCCTCAAACCACCTGTTTTCATTATTCTGATGTGAACTTGAGGACAAGTGCCAAGCTTTTGGTAACAGATTTTGGTGTCCCTGGGTGAAAGCTGATCAGCACTCCAGTGAAATGGCACCCCAAAGCAGAGGAGCAGCTCTGGGTGAAGCCATGGGTCTTCACTGGAAGAAGTAGCCTCTTTTTGGGGTGAGAGAGTATAGATGATCCCAGCAGCTGCTGGGGCCTCTTTTAGCTCTGGGGAACTCCCTTCTCTGTTTCCCCAAAGTAGATGCATCTCCCCATAGCTTGAAACGAATTGAGGGGAAGGAAATGGATTTGGTAAATGTCCAGACAATATGGCCATTTTTTTTTGGGGGGGGGGTTAGTTCCGTGAGGTGCACTGAAGATCCGAATTTCACCCATTTGAGGAGGGTTTTCATATATTCCTGTTTGTTTGTGGAGGCACACCATTTGGGGGATGAAATCATGAGGTTGTGTGGAACTTGGGAGCCAGGTTTGGACTTATAGCTCATATGTGGTTCCCAGAAAATGAGGGGACTAAGCCACCATTTGGGGAGGGTTTTCAACCTTCTAGCTCTGTAGCTGAGCAGTCATTGGAGCCCTATAGCAGGACATTTTGGAGTGGCCTCTGTCCCCTTTGGACTCCCATTTGTTTGATAGACCTGGCATTTTCTGTTAAGAATTCCCTGTATTGTCTGCATTTGTTATTTGTGAAGTTTGTTGCAACATAGAAATGTTCCATCTAAATGTACCTTGGGAATAATTTTAGCTGAATGGTTAATTTATAGCTGCAAACTGATGTCTGAGGAAAATGGTTTTATCATAATCTAATATATGTGCTAGAGTGTGAGGAAAACTGGCTGCTCAATGAAATTTTAAATGGTACTGTCTTGTAACTAAAATTATTTTATCAAAGGTCAGGTAAATGGGATGAGATCCCATATATGTTGGGTTATTGGGTAGGAAATCTTCAGTTTCTTTGTTTGGTTCAAGGTTGCACATTTCATGTTTAATGACCTAATGTCATTAAAGCCATTAGGATAAAGTTAATGGTATACTTTGTTTTAGTTAAACAGTTGGATTCCCCCAGCAGAAAGGGGAACTGGTAAGAGTGGCCCACTGCAAGGGGGCTGGGGAGGTAGCTCCTATTGCCTAACTGCCCCCACTCCCAGGTGCACATGTAACAGGGCAGGGAAGTGCACCAACTCCCCAAGAGGAGGTTGAGGTTCAACTGCAGTGCCTGCCACAGTTGGGGCTATATGCAGGAAGGCACCACAGGTTCAACTTGCACTGATCCGCCCCCTGCCAGAGGCTGACAGCTGGTTTGGTTCAGGAAACAGCCCCATGTGGGGAGTCCAGAGTTTGGCCCAGGGTGTCTTGACACCGAGGGAGGGGCTAGGGAGAGCATGACTTGAACTCTCCAGTCCCACGCCCACTAGGTTAAGACTCAGTGTTTGGAATGACCTCTCCTGGCAGAAAGCTCAATTTGGCTAGGGGTCATCTGCAACCAGAGGAGGACAATTTATGTACAGTTAGTGTGCCTTTTGTAAAAGGAAGGACATTAGAAAGATCACTGCTAAAACTGATGCAGGAAAGTGGGATAGAGCATTCCTGTTTGTTCTCTGAATAGAGAGAGCCCTCAGACCAGGCTTAAGTTAAGCCTCTAAGGAATAGTTTATGAGAGATCCTTCCTAACACAAGGTAACTATGATAATATAACTATGAGTTAAAAAAAGCAGACTAAAGCAATATGTCAAATGAGTGGCCAGGTACTAACCACTATGTATGAGTTTGCCTCTTTCAAGTCTCCACCCCAGTTGGAAACAGAGAAGTGAAAGAGACCCTATGAAGTGCCTCTAACAACTCACATCTTGCTGAAATTGTCAGAAATGAAAACCTTGGGCCCATCACACCAAAGTAAAGAGTTGTCCTTTGGAGAAACAGGACCCAAGCACCCAATAGAATGACCAGTCTTTAGGCGATCTAAAATATTTGCTTAAAGAAAAGGAAAAAAAATGAAAATGCTGATATTTTTGCTAACCTTTCATTGATTATTTGTTCTGTCTTTATGATGGAGAGACAACTTCTGAGGATTTTCCCTGTCTTGCTGCTGGGTTTGTCACCCTAAACCTTTTTCGGCACTGCGCATGATTTCTGAATTTGCAGAAGCTGGTCTCTTGGATCACCTACAGGGTGCAACTAACAGCTCTACATTCAGAGGTCCAATGTTTCTTTCTAGCCTAGCCCTGTATTGGACATTGTGTACAAGGTAACAGTCCAGTTTGCCTTGCCAATCATCACCGTTGTAGTTATTGCTTATGATGTTTTTTGCCTGTTAATCTGTTGTAAATATACTGCCAAAGCTTTGCAATTACATACATAAGTATAAACCTTTCATCTAAAATGCCACCCCCATTTTAGCAGGACGTAGCCCTATGGCTGCATTGCCCCATGACTACATCAGCCCTCTTCCCATAGATATTGAAGTATGCAATTGAGAGTGGGGAATATGTAACAAAGGGAATGGCCTGGAAAACAAATGGCAAAAGATGTTTTCTGCCTCTTTAAAACTTCCCCCATTCTAACTGGGAACTGGGGCCTGCAATCCCTGCCTTAGGCAGGTGATTGGGAGGGACAGGGGAGTGTCTTTTGTTCTTTGTGTTACAGGAGATAGCTCAGCTCAACTTTGGCTCCATCCCAGGCTTGGCACCTGGACTGTGGAGATTTGGGTGGGCCTCCCAGATGGGTGGAGGTCATAGGCTTTGTCTTCAGCAGAGATGGGACAATTAAAATAATTGACTATAGTTAAACGACAATAGCTTAGAACTGAGGGCCCTTTCTTGAAAAGCTCTGTATTTCTCCTTACATACAGGAATTTGTATTTTGAGATGATAGTGTATCATTTTTCCTCATTTGCTGGCGAAGTAATACATTTCTCTTTCCGTCTCCTCAAACCATTTGTTCTCATCCTTCTCATGCAGCCTTGAGGATAAGTGCTGAGCTTTCAGTACCAAAATAAGTTATCAATACTCTTAGGGGAGGTTGAGGCTCAAAGAAAGCATTACAAAAGTAGTTGAACTTTAACTGAGTCTTGACCTATGAAGAGGAGAAGTTCAAAAGGGGAGGTGATGGGAATTAAACAAGAAAGGGGTCTTAGGGCCAAATTCTTTACAATGTGCCAAGGAGGTTGAAGGTTTCTTAGCAGAAGAGATACATGGTCAAAGCTACATTTCTGAAAGATAATTCTGGAAGTAGGAATAAGTCTAGATGAGAGTGGAGAGCAGAAGATGAGTTAGAAGATTATAGTAGTGGTCCAGAGGAAAATGATGAAGGCCCGGGAAAGAAATGGTGAGACTTGGAAGTTGTTCAGATGGGGGAAACTGAAAAGAAATAAGAATTGAAGACACACAAGCTTCTGGACTAGGTTACTATGATAATGATTATGCTATTAGCTGAGATTGGGAACTCAAGAGTAGAAGCTTGTTTTGGAGGAATATAATAAGTTTGCTTTTGGATAAGTTGAGTTGAAGGTGTCCATTGTACTGTTTTCAAACATTCAGGCTTTCATTGAACTCTTATTTTCTCAGGCTGATTCATAGACACATCACAAATTGTGTCAACTGATCCATAAGGAAGACAGAGCCTATGACCTATTTGATATGAGTCAGTCTTGCAAATAGCCACTTGCCCAAGATGAATAACCATTTCTTTTTAGAGAATAGTGAGGAATGTGTACCTATTAGGGTAAGGGTCAATATACTAGTACTGTGTCATTGTCATCTCAAATCCTTTTCAGAATGAGAAAAAGTATAAATAACTGCAATGATAATGATAACTTACACTCCTATAGTACTTTACATTATACAAAACACTTTTCTATACATTCATCACAGTACTCTTGTGGGTGAAACAAGGCAGGTATTACATTTTTATTGCTATTTAGGGACAAAATAATCTGAGATTCAAAGAGGTTCCATGACTTTTATAAGTTCAGAGCCAGGACTGAAAGCCAGTTCTTCTCATTTCATTTAGAACTTAACCATTCTGTGCCTGAGTTTCCTCATCTGTAATACATAAAAATAGAGTCTACCTCATAAAGATGATGCAATGCATGTAAAATGCTTAGTACGATGCCCATCATAGAGTAATTACTCAATAGAGGATATTTATCATCATCATTATTACCATCACCATCACCATTACCATAACCATCATTATTACATCAAAGTATATAGAAAATATTTCGGAGGAATCAGCAAACTCTGGCATGCAAGTCAAATCCGGGCCACAGTTTTGCAAATAAAGTTTTATTGTAACACAGTGATAGAGCCAGATACTTGTAACAGAAACTGTGTGCCCCTCATAATCCAGACTATTTATCTGGACTTTTACAGGAAAAGTTTGAAAACCTCTGGACTAGAGGCTGACTAAGCAAGTGCACTTTTGTTTATTGTGATCTGAAGACCTTCTTCTACACACACACATGCACGCACACACAGATTTTATATACATTATAGTTTTACTCTTTTCAAGAAAGTTATATCATTTTGTTTGAATTAAATGGGATGGGGTAGGCATAATTTGTTTTAACAATAGGTTAGAAGGTGGTTGACACAAACAGGACAACTCTAGAAAAGGCAGCGAGTTCTGGGAAATAACAGAAAGTTATGAATCTCTTTTTAAAAACTGAGAAAGAAGGATTTAGGAAAGGTTTCAGTATAGGAATAAGGCACATTTAAAGCAGTAGCTACCCTGAGCAACTCCTGAGTGCAGCACTGGGAAAAAACGCGAAAAGGCCAGAATTAGGCAGAGTCAAGGCTAGGGGTCTAGAAGAAAAGCCATTTTGGAAACTGACATAAGTAAGGAAGGTCTTTCTTAAGTTAGAACTTGTTGAAGAGCAACGGGGGTGAGTGCAGGAGAGTAAGAGCCAGGAGGCTAATGAGGGTGCAGTGATAAGATTGGAGCTAGAGTCCAGTAAAAAATCTCAATAACTATGCCTCAGACAGCAGAGCTGGCCTATAGCTGAAACAGGAGAGGCATGAAAAAGGTAGTCCCTAACTTTTAACTTAATATAGAAAACAGTAAAACAAAACAATGCACACAGCATATTCATCAGTTTTCCTGTGTCAGGTACTGTGATTGGCATTTTTATTTTTGTGCCGAAAACGTATACTCTTGATGTTTTCTCATTGGCACAGAGATGTTTTTACCTTCTAAATTGATTTACATGGGGTATATGGATAACTTGTCATTGGAAAAAAATTAGGGGGAGGAAAGTACAAAATAGATATAAATG
This sequence comes from Mirza zaza, assembly GCA_008750895.1. Lineage (NCBI taxonomy): Eukaryota > Metazoa > Chordata > Mammalia > Primates > Cheirogaleidae > Mirza > Mirza zaza. The sequence continues at coordinate 24,133 of VSMD01073438.1, forward strand.
AGAAGCCTTGGTTTTCTGTGCTGGAAGCTGGATTCAAGCAGCAGTGAATATGAGCAACTTTAAAATGAAGGATACTATGACAAGCTGACTCTTCTTCCCATGATACTGTAAGATTTCTTAGTGAGAAGGAACCAGCTCATGACACATTCCTGAATTCCACATGTACAGGTCTGGCTTCTGGGTCCAGGCCCAACCCTGTTAACGTTGAATGTCTTTCCTCACTTCCTGACTTGCTGTGGGGCAGTTGGCCTGCTCGACTCCCAGGCCCAGAGACTAAGAGAAGAATAAGTGGCCAATCTACCTCCATTTTGTCTCTATCCCCCATTGATACAACAGAGGATATTATCTTCCCTTCAAATCTTTGCCCAGTAGGGTGGTGCCATGGAAATTTCCCCAGCCTGCTAATAGGAGCTCTACTTCTAAATTACATGCATTAGACCCAGGTGAATGATCTAGCCCCGTTAGTCTGAGCCTCATCCAACTAACTCTTTACATACACTCCATTATATAGATTCCATTGATTCTTTTCTCCTTGGATCCCCACAGCTCTCTCAGAATTACATCAATCATTCCCTTGTGAACAATAGAAATTTGATACCAAAGCCATTTACTACATAGGGGTAATTAGTTCAGAACTAATATTTTTAATCAACATAGTAGAGCTATGGAAAATGAGCTCCTTATAAATAAAATGAATTAAGAATGGCACATATTTTTTGTTGCTGTTATGATTGCCTTTGGGGTCTTCTTCATAAATTCTTTGCCTAGGCCAATGTCTAGAAGAGTATTTCCAACATTTTCCTGTAGAATTCTAAGAGTTTCACACCTAAGGTTCAAGTCTGTTACCCAGTGTGAGTTGATTTTTGTGAGAGGTGAAAGGTGTGGGTCATGTTTTAGTCTTCTACAAGTGGCTATACAGTTTTCCCAGCACCATTTATTGAATAAAGTTTCTTTTCCCCAGTGTATGTTTTTGTCTGCTTTGTCGAAGATTAGTTGGCTATATGAGGACGGTTTTATATCTGGGTTCTCTGTTCTGTTCCACATATGTATACCATGGAATACTACTCAGCTTTAAGAAACAATGGTGATATAGCACTTCTTGTATATTCCTGGATACAGCTGGAACCCATTCTACTAAGTGAAGTATCTCAAGAATGGAAAAACCAGCACCACATGTACTCGCCAGCAAATTGGTATTAACGGATCAACACCTAAGTGGACATACAGGAGTAACATTTATCGGGTGTCGGGAGGGTGGGAAGGGGGAGGAGGGGATGGGTGTATACAACCACAACGAGTAAGATGTGCAACGTTTGGGGGATGGACATGCTTGAAGCTCTTACTCGAGGGGGTAGGAGGACATGGTCAATATAAGTAACCTTAACACTTATATCCCCATAATACGCTAAAATAAAAATAAAAAGAATGGCACATAAAGCATTAAAAATCTCTCCACGGGCATATGGAAGGTGGAGCTTTCTGTCTGCTCTCCCTTCTCCTACCTTTTCACAAGAGCCAAATTCTAGATACTAATTATTAGCTTGGTTGTGAGAAAAATATTCAGGAAAATTGTCCTGCAAACCTAGCCAGGGTTAACCATCTTCCTCAGAGGTGAGTAGACCCCTGTAAAGCAACTTTCAGAAAGAGGACTCTTCTCTCCTTCCTTACAAAAAAGGGTGTTATTTGTCCTGGGCACAGACCATATTGCCCCTTCCTTGAGAAAGCCTTGATTAGAATAGAAGCCACATCAAAGACTAGGCTTAAAGCATCCTCTTAGTCAAATACCTCTGGATGTGTAAGTACTTCCTTGTCATGTTTTCTTCTAAAATCTGGTCAATATTCTTTATAAAAGATGGCAGCCCTGTCTGTGTCAATTGGTCAGGCCACAAAATGGAGACATATGAGACATCTCCAAGCCATTTAGATTTTAAAGCCACAATGCTACTTTTATTTCCCAAACTTTTACATATAAGCCTGGTTTTATAGGTTGAATTGTGTCCTCCATTCCACCAAAAGGTATTCTGAAGTATTAACTATTTGGAGATAGGGCCTTTACAGAGGTAATCAAGTTAACATGAGGTGATAAGGGTAGGCTATAATCCACTATGACTAGTGTCTTCATAAAAAGGGGAAATTTGGATACAGAGACATGTGGAGGAAAGATTATATGATGAGACACAGGGAGAATGCCGTAGAAAGATGAAAAACTGGAATGATGTATCTGCAAGTTAACAAAAGTCAAAGATTGCCAGCAAATCACCAGAAGTTAGGAAAAGACATGAAGAATTTTACCCTAGTGGTTTCAGAGGAAACATGGCCCTGCTGATACCTTAATTTTGGCTTTCTTACTTCCAGAACTGTAAGACGGTAAATTTCTGTTGTTTTAAATTGCTCAGTTTTTGGTCCTTAGTTACAGTGGACCTAGGAAACTAAAATAGCTGGTATATAAAATATAGGAAACAAGAGCTTTTCTCCCCAAAGAAGAGGTGGGGGACTTAGAGTCCACCTTGTTTCTGAGGTACCTCTATAGAACCTTGAGACAACTCATAACAAGCTTGAAAACCACTGCTTTTCCCCTTTTTGGAAAGGAGAGGTGAGCTTTTCCAGCATGATAAAATGAAATAAACATTCACTTTAGTCTAGAAAGATGTCAGTTTCCCTCTCAATTTTATGACTCATCCACTCCAACCTAGAGAAAGTACCATTTTTCCCTCATCTCTAGGGTCCCTTTGGTCCCCAAATTCAATTATTTTATATATTGGTAGAAAATAAGCTCTCCATCTTTCTCCTAGGAATACATTCAGTTTAGTTGAATAAAGTAGGAGCCCACAACCCCCGAACCAAGAACTCTTTCTTGATGTTTCACCAAATTCTTCTGAAGCCCAATTTACTCTGGTCCTATCTTCTGGAAACAACCCATGGTTCCTTATCAACTTAAAGTAGAGGAACACAGCTCCTGACTTCTTGTTGACTGGGGTGGATCCTGCATGAACTGCTGCAAACAATGCTCTATTGTTTTGTGGACACATGGTGTGTGGAATTGTGTATATTAATGATTGGGGGGACAAATGTAAAAGGCAACTTGGGTATACTTCACAGAAGTCTGTATGGATCAAGAGTAAAATGAAGCAGATTTAAAAGGAACACATATTTCTAGACTGGAGGGAGACTAGCACTAGAGAGGAGAGAAGATCTTAGTTTAAAGCAAAATTGGGATTAAAAAAGAAGAAAGCCTTCTTGAGAGGGTACTGAGGTCAGGAATGCTGACATGGGCTCTTAAGGCTCTGAGATACATACATCAGAGGCAATCCTTCTTTTATGTGACTGCCCTGAAGGTATTCAAAAACAGCTATTGTTTTTCCTACTAAATCTTTATTTTCCAGACTAGGTAGTTCTAGTTCTTGCAGGTATTTATCATGTTATTATTTCTAGCACCTTTATCACTCTATTTGTTTCCCTCTCAACATCCTTCAAATTATCATTGGGTCTCTTAAATATGGCACCTAGAATTGTATCCATTGTAAGATTACCACCTTCATTAATTTGAACATTATGCATCTATGAATGCATCCTAATATTGACAAAATTAGCTTTCTGGTCAATCACATCATTCCTGTTCTGTCATACTGAGCTAAAGATCCCCAGTTTTTTTGATATTTACATGTCTGTTGGTCATTCTCATCCATCCTATAATCCTGTAGTTTTTCTGTACCCAAGTATGGAATTCACTGTATTTCTCTGTGAAACTCCATTTTGTGAATTTAGGTCTATCACTTGAGCCTATTAAGAACTTAATAAGATCCTGCCTGTCATTTGATTGATTTCCTATGTTTCCTATCTTAACACAATTTACAGATCAAAATAGCCACTGGTGCTATTTTTCTCTCTGTCTCTAGGGTCTGCCAGTTGCCTCTGCTCCCAAAAAGTCTTTCTCCTCTTGCCTCTTACTTCTTCTGGCTCACTGGAGTCTTGTCTGCTGATGTCTGTGGTCTGTGTGCTATTGTTGGCTGGCACCATACTGTAGGATCCTATTTATTTGAGGTTGAGTATCAGCAAATCCTTAAAGTGTTCTTCTTGTTTATCTTGCCCATTTTCCATCCTGTTGTTCTGTGAGAACTTCGGTTTTTCTTCCATGCCTAGCTCATCAGGTCTTGGATTACCATGAGCTTTGTTGTTCTATATAATGGTCAGTTGGCTTTGGGAAGCCTACCCTGTCACTGGTAAAGTCTCTCTAGCAGCTGATGATAAGACCAGCTGTCATAATCATGCAGAATATCAGACTGGGCCATAGGCTTTTCACTTGGTACTTTGGTGCCCATTTCCTAAAGGACCTGCTGATTTTCTGGGTCTTGACCAGAGGGCTGTTGAGGGAGCAAAATGTAGGGGCAATTTCTCTTGCCATTTTCTCAGTGGACAGTTATGACTTTGGGAGATGTATCCTGGAGCATACTGATGGGAAGTATGGTTCTTTACCCAGATTCAGGTCCCTTAAATTGACTAACTCCTGATCAACACCCCTTGAGAACAATGCCATTTGCCCACTATAACTGCTGGCTGACTTCTTCTGGGAGTTAAAATAAAGCTTAGAGGGTTGGTTCCCATGGAATACTTTTCTCATATGTTTAAAAGTGGACCCTGACTTTAGGCTCTATTAAGGAAAAGCAGACTTTTTAGGTAACCTAACTTCACACTGACTCAAAATTGTTCTCTTTGACCCAGTCAAATATGACAACATGGTGTATCTTTAGGATAGCATGGAGTTTCGCCAAAGTTGACAAGCATATAACTGTACTAAGACCCAAGTAATTGTAACATGTTTATATAGACACAAATTCTAAGAGAATTCCCATAGTGAGTTAAGGAAATAGAGTCAGAATTCTAAAGGAAGAGTTGGAGGAAATTATAGTTATACAAATAATTATTGAATGATAATTATTCCTTAAGCATTGTGCTAAACACTTTTCAGACTTTATGTCATTTAGCCCTCACAATAATCCTATCATGTCAGTGGAATTATCCCCATTTTACATATATAACATTTAAGATTCCCAGAAGTTAAATAACTTGGTCAATATTGCATGGCTGAGCTGGCATTTGAGTTTCCCTGTGATAAGATCCAAAGCCTTTGCTCTTTGAATTGCACAACACTGCCTCCCAGGGGAGGAGCAGAGTTTGACATAAGAAAAGGAGGCATTAGGAGAAGAGAGGAGAGCATGTAGGAATTGCTTAAAGTTATGGAGGTGAATGCTAAGCAGATTTCCCAGAATTTCACAGGTGGAAGGGCCATTCGAGGTTCCTCTTCTCCTATCTGAAGTGGAATGTGAGAGTTTAGAGAAGTGAAAAAGCATCAGTTGGTGGAAACTCTTGATGCCCCTTCTCTTCAATGATTGGGAACCGGACTATGACTTGGAAGGGAGGTGACAATGTTATCAGGAATCTGGAGGAAGAATGACCCAGTGGGTCTGGTTTCAAAAGCTATGCTACCTTCAATGAAAGTTGGAATATATTTGCTCCTCGCTCTCAAACTTATTCTAATCTCACTATAAAAATCCTTACTCAAGTCTTCTAAGCCCTTCACGGGGCACAGGATAGTATATAGAGGCTGTCAGATTCTTACTGTTTCATATGCTCCTCCCTCTCCCAAGAGTGTTTTAAACAGCCTGGGGTTACTCAAGGTTTCTGCCTGGCCTAATCGTCACTTACTGCCACTCCTGTTACCCCCATAGAGTCTGCCTCATTGCTCCCAGATAGACTTAGGAGCTATGAAGAATATCCAGTTCTCTTCCCATATGTCAGAACTTCAGTGTTTGAAGGCAGTAATCTATGAGTCTTGTCTTTCCTACAACAAGCACTTTTTGTTTCTTTAGGTCTCCTATCTAGGCCATAGCTTAAGTTGTGGCTTAAATTCCTCTGAACAAACTCCAATTTGCCAATGTCTTTCATAAATATAAAGCCCAGGACTAATTGCAGGACTTTTAGGAATACAGTATTGACTTATCCAAAGCAAAGAGGATATTCCATTCTTGAAAATCTTCTGGGAAGAATATAACAACTTTTTCACAGTTACCTGTGGTACTATTTAAGAAGAAATATTTTTAGAAAGCTTGTTGTTTCACCTGGCCTGCAGTTGTCATCTTACCTTTTTGACCTCTCCTTATTTCCATAAAGATGTATATGAACTTTTTCATATACTTTCATCAGAGATTTTCTGCCTCCCCCACCTATGGTCTGTGTTTAGAGAACATAATCCTTAATTTTTCTAACTAGGCTTCCTTGTTTTTCAGTGATATCTTGGTTCAGGATAGTCTGCATTACCTGCATGAAGACTGCCTGGGATAACATATAGAGGCAGGGCCCTGGAGCTGACCTTTGATGCACATGGGAAGAGTTGGACAGGAGATGCTTTTATAGTTCTGGGAACTGAGATACGGATTTATGCATTTGAATTCATCAAGGTATTCCCTGCCCTCATTTTTATGCCACCTCATAAATTTCCCAAAGAAGAATAGCAATAAACTAGGGCATCAAGAAAGTGATTTGGAGGTGGCCCCAGAGGAGCTAGAAGGGGTTATACAAGATGCCTGGCAGGAAAGAATGATGGGTGAAAGAGGAAGTAAACCATGGACTTGATGGTGGTGATAGTGATGGTCATAGTGATGGTGCAGAGATAGTGAACCAAAGTAAGGAAAGGGATGGAAGATAGAAAGGTCAACAGGATAGGGCATCCTGGAAATCACATCAAATGGGCTGTTTCAAAGCCTTTCAGACTTCTGAGCTCAGTCCTTCTTGCCATCAGGAAATATAGTTTCTAGTTTCACTGTCTGACAGCCTTCATGTGTCCTCAGTCTTTCCCCAAGTGATTCTCCCTCTGCAATGTGGCTCCCTATCTCCTGTTACCAGCTCTTGTCACAGCTCAGCATTCTACCAATTCTTCACCAATAGCCTAAACTTAGCTCCACTTTGGAGATGAAAACAATACTCTGCTGGCTTTCCTACCTGCCTCCTTCCTAGACCACCAGGCCCAGAGATGTTCAACTGGCTGTGGGGAGTTGCTTTAAATCAGCTCAAATAGAAGGGGCCAAGCATGGAAAAGAGAAGCATGGGGAAAAGAGCAGAGAGACTGCAAAGTGTGGAAGGAGCAAAAAGAGAGAAGACAGATACAATTAGAGTAATTAAACCAAAAGAATGGGAATAAAAAAAGAGGAAAGTAAAAAATGAATGAAGGAAAGAAAAGCAAAATGAGATTGAATTGAGTGTTTTAGAACAGTGCTGAGGTACAGTAGAACAGCATGTCCTTGGCAAAGCTGAAACACTGGGCTCTGGCCAAATGGTTTCATCCTAGTGACCTTTAGATAGCTAACCATGTCTGCTTGGCACAGACCAAATGGGTAAATATATAAATAAATTTTAAAAACAGCAAGAGATGAGAGAGAGAGAGAGAGAGAGAGAACAAAATAAGAAAAGGAAAAAATGACATGAAGAAAACCAGTCTAGTAATGGAAAGCTGATCAAAGGGCCCTGTCCCTCACTATGGCCTGTGGGTAGCTTTCTGTTTGAACCTGTGACCCCCTCTTCCCCACCCCAGCTTCCTAGGAAGAAGTGAGGCAGTAATGATGATGCAGGCTGATAATTACAGAACCTTTCCTCCTCTCTGCCACCAGGAAGGCTCAGAAACAGATGAAGGAAACTAGTGAGACTGGTGAGTAGATGGCCTCAGAAAAAGGAGGTGGTCTCCAGACTGTAGCCAAGAACTGCTGTGGTGTCAACCCACAGAATGGCCTGGGTTGCAATAATAGAAGGGGACTTTAGGGTGGCAGAAGAAACTCCATGGTTGCTCACTCTTCTCCCTACCTCTTTCTGAGACTCCCTGGTAAGTGTTTACATTTTTCTAAAATCTTTCCTGGTGGGCTCTTGCTACCTATAATCCCATACTTCTCTGCCTTTTTTCTGAAGCTCTCTCCCAATCACCATTTTGCCAGGTGGCTATTTTTCTCCCCATGCTCTGTCTCCACAGAGTAGATGCAGACTTTTCCCTTAATTCCACATGGCACAGACAGCAACAGACTGAGGCATCTTATAAATTTTCCTGAAAGAAATTATAATGTAGAAAAAGAAAATATTTTAATTGGACACTAGATAGGACTGTTCCTGGAGTCCATCTATCATGCCATATTTCCTCAGCCCATCTTCATGTTGCCAGATGGCATTTCTCGATGACTGTGTCAGTCCTCAGCAGAAACCAGGACCCCAATATATCCCCTAAGCCCCAGAGAGAGAAAGCAAGTCCCAAAGCCCTACAAAAAACAGAAAAGGATTCAAATTTAGTTCTTTGTTGTTCATTCCAGATTAAGATTATAGTCTTAAATTTTCACAAATGTGAGGCTCATTTAAGTATTTTTCCCTCAAAAAAAAAAAGAGCTCACATCCTCAAATATGATTTTAGACCTCTGTTTCCAGTAGTACAAAGAATCAGGAAAGAATTGAAGTTAGTTTTGTGTTTTCCATAAGGACATCCATATATCCAAGTTAATTTCTAAAACAAGGTTCTGGAATGTTTCCATACCTCTAACAGTAGAATTAGCACACCATGAAGAGTGGGCAGCCTGTTATAGAAGTCAGGATATCTCTTTGACCTTCACCATTTCAGAGTAAACCAAAGAGGCTTTTTCCTACTACACATTCATCACAGGCTTATACTCTTTCCCATCAGTTATGTCATCCCAAAACTCTTAAAAACTTAGGACTATGGGGGACAGAATTGGACATAACATTTTTATGTCCTTCACAAGAGAGGTCTTTTGATGGTAATTATTCATTAGTAGATGGTACAGTAGAATGAAGTCACAAATATCTGAGTCCCAGTATGAACTGCACAATTTTTTGGCTGTATGAAACTTTTCTGAGCTTCCATTTCTTCATCTATAAAATGAGAATAACATAACCTAGTGCACAGGTTTGTTGTGAGAATCAAATGCCTACTGTAGGCCTAACACAGCAACTAGCACATAGGCAGAGCTGAATCAATTTCAGTCATGTTTTCTACCTAGCTTGAAGTCTTTCTTCCAAGCTTGGAAAGGAGCAATGAACTTTAACTCTAGATGCCACCATATAATTAATACCACAAATGGAGGTCTCTTGCCTCTTCATTGTCTTCCTCAGGAGCACAATCCTTCTAAAAAGCATGAACTCCCAAACTTATCAAGATATCTTTAACTTTTTGTTCACTTCAAATTTCCAACTGCTTGATGACCATTTCCACTTATTACATTTCCCCTTGAACCATTAGAGCTCAACTCTAAGCCACTCAGATTCAATACCTCAGTATTGTTGTTGCCATTGATTTGTATCTTTCATTATATCCAGTTGTTACATAGCTCTGTTAATTAGTCATGACAACTCCAAACCCATTCTCAATTCTGCATGCTTCAAATTTCTTTCCTTGCCTCAGTCCTTATATCCCTGTTTTTGGAGGTCTGTGCTCTCCCTGCTCTCTTTTAATATATACTGTACACTATGTCCAAAGTAATCTTTCAAAAATATTCTTTTAAGGCCAAATAGCCCACTGAATATTTTTTTCATGACTTGAAATTTAAACAGCGTAGAGAATATTTTTTTCATGACTTCAAATCTAAACAGTGCAGCATCTGTTACTCAACTCACGCTAGGTAACAGTCTTAAACCTAAGGTATGAAACTATTAGAATTATAGAGGAAAACATTGGAAATACTCTTCTAGACATTGGCCTATGCAAAGAATTTATGAAGAAGACCCCAAAGGCAATCACAGCAGCAACAAAAGTAAATAAATGGGACATGATCAAGCTTCTGCACAGCCAAAGAAATAGTCACGAAAGTAAAGAGACAACCTACAGAATAGGAGAAAATTTTCCCATCCTACACATCTGAGAAGGGGCTGATAATCAGAATCTACTCAGAACTCACAAAAATCAGCAAGAAAAAATCAAACAACCCTATCAAAAAGTGGGCAAAGGACATGAACAAAAACTTTTCAAAAGAAGGCAGAATAATGGCTAACAAACATATGAAAAAATGCTCAACATCTCTAATCATCAAGGAAATGCAAATCAAAACCACAATGAGATATCACTTATCTCCATCGTGAATAGCCTTTATCAAAATTTCCCAAAACAATAAATGTTGGCGAGGATGTGGAGAGATAGGAACACTCCTACACTGCTGGTGGGACTGCAAACTAGTTCAAACTCTGTGGAAAGCAATATGGAGCTACCTTAAAGCGATACAAGTAGATCTATCATTTGATCCAGCAATCCCACTACTGGGGATCTACCCAAAAGAACAAAGGACAATCTATAACAAAGACACCTGCACTTGAATATTTATAGCATCACAATTCGCAATTGCAAAGATGTGGAAACAACCCAAGTATCCATCAATACATGAGTGGATTAATAAAATGTGGTATATGGAGACCATGGAGTTCTATTCAGCTATAAGAAATAATGGTGATCTAGCACCTCTTGTATTTTCCTGGATAGAGCTGGAACCCATACTACTAAGTGAAGTATCCCAAGAATGGAAAAACAAGCACCACATATACTCATGAGCAAATTGGTATTAACTGATCAGCACCTGAGTGGACACATAGGAATAATATCTATTGGGTATATTGGGCAGGTGGGAGTGGGGAGGAGTGGACGGGTATATACATACATAATGAGTGAGACGTGCACCATCTGGAGGTTGGACACACTTGAAGCTCAGACTTGAGGGGAGAGGGGGACAAGAGCATTATACGTAACCTTAAAATTTGTACCCCCATAACATGCTGAAAATAAATAAATAAATAAACAGTGTAATGTGGCATTCAATGATTGCCACAGTCAGGGTCCATTTACCCTTTCCACTAAGAAATAATCTGATTAGTGTCTCTTATAAGAAAAATCAGAGGGAGATGGGGAAGGCCAGAGGAAGGTTACCAAACCAAGCTGTTTGTTGCAAAGAAGGTACAATCTAAATATTGAATGGACATTACCCAGGAAAAGGCTGGAAATACAATAAAGAAACAAAACACTTGCACCATGACAAAAGAAACTTTGTGTTGCTTACTATAAATTTCTAGTGCCAGCAACATACCTGTCATAGGCACTCAATACATGGTGGTTAAATGAATATATGAATACTATACACACACACATACACACATACACACACACACACACACATATATATATATATATATATATATCAGGTAGCAAGATATTTATGTATGTGTATATGTAGACACATGTATATATCAGGTAGTATGAAGAAAAGCAGGGCAAGAAGATAAAGAGGAGAGGATAAAGAGTGTTGGGGTGGGGCACTGCTATAGGTAGAATTGTGATGATGTTTGAACAGAGATGTGAAAAATTGGAGGAATCCATGTATACCCATGGAGGAAGAACAATTCAGGCAGAACACCACAAGGTGAGAGTGTGCTTGATGTGTTCAAGAAACATCAAGGAAGCCAATGACTAGAGGAAAGAGATGTGGACCTTTTAGGCCACTGTAAAGTTTTCTGAGCATTGGATCATGTACAAAGTGGGAGAAGGAGAAGAAAGAGGGAGGAGAAGGAAGAAGAAAGAGAGAGAGAGAGAGAGAGAGAGAGAGAGAGAGAGAGAGAGAGAGAGAGAGAGAAAGAGAGAGAGAGAGAGAGAAATTGTGGTCAGTAGAATTCCAATAGTTCAGTTTTACTAAAGCGTATAGCTTGTGTGGGGGAAGTAGCCGGAAATGAGGCTGAAGAGAAAGGCATGGATCAGACATAACTGACTAGGAAGCCACATTAAGGATTTTTCCCCTTATCATACCATAAGCTTGATGAAGAACAACTGAAGGATTTTCATCCAGAGAGTGACATAATGAGATTTGCACATCAGAAAGATCACACTGGCAACAGTGTACAGAGTGGATTGAAGTGAAACACCAAAAGGAGAGCAGTTAGGAGGCTCTTGCAAGGTGAAACATAGTCGGGGGTTATAAATGAAGAAACATATTTGAGATATTTAGGAAGTACAAATAGATAAGATTTGGTACTCTATTTGGTGTGAGGAGTTAGTAAAATGGAATAAGCAGTGATGAATTACAAATTTCAACAAAGAAATCATACACTGAATGCTGCTTAACATTGTATAGGTGTCAATTTTGTCTTCATCAAACCACTGGCGAGAACCTATGTATCCCAGTCTATATTATAATTCTCCTTTTTAATTAGTCTCATGCTAGGAATTTATAATCTCACTGAAGGGATAGGATGAGGGTGAAAAGTAACATGTTTGGGGCCCCTAATGGATACCAAGCACTGTGCTGGTTATTTTATATAAATTGTGATATTTAATCCTTACAACCACTTTGGAGGCTTTCTTTCCATATTACACATAAGGAAAGCAAAGCTCAGACATTCACCTCACTTAGTGTTAAGTAACTAGTCAATGGAAGAGATAAAACTTACTATACATGAAGCAGTAAAATTCCAGTGCAGTGGCTTTGTAAATTGCCTTATAGTTTTAGAACATTTCATTTTTAAACTTAAAGAAGTAGCTATGCTAGAAGTCATATGTAATCTTTGTGAAGCAATAAATAGTAACTTGTATTCCTACGTCTGATAGAAATTTAGAATATACAAATCACAAACACAGTTTGCTCTCTTATCTCCAGTAGTCCAAAAAGTTTGCCAAAGGGTCTGTTATCAAAATACATTGTACACAATTCTTAATGTACCTTCCTTAAACTTTAATACATTTATTTTTAAATTCTGCTTATATTTTTACCATTCCAGCAAGCTAGGCTGTTGATTCAACACAAATACACATTAACTGAATATATCTACTACATGCAAGTTTCCACAGAGGACAAAAATACACAGGACAGAGACATTCTGCCTTCCTCCTGCCCCAGACAGCAAGCACAATTTTGCAAGAACTATTTGAGAGACAGTAGGCTTAGTGGTGAAATGGCCAAACTCTGGAGCCAGACTGCCTACCTGGGATTGAATTCTGGCTCCAACACTAGTACTTGATATGAAGAGAAAGCACTGTGGCTTGGTATGAATGGGGAGCAGTCAAGAGATCCATTCAATTACAGCACTGGGTATGGGAAAGGTACTCACAAAAGATGAGGGCCAGAGCACAGCCACTCCTAAAGGCCAGCCAAATAGGCTTGGACTTTATTCAGAAGGCCAGACTCAGTGTTGCAACACATTGATGTGTCAAAAGTAATTTGTTACCCATAACAGTTAAAGTACCAAAGTTTGCAAATGATTTACCTAAAAAGAAAGTCAAGATAAGTAGACTCAGAGTTATCCTATAATAAGACCATATTTACTAACTTGTTTTCTCATATGCTTTCTTGAGTAGAAGAGATTGGGTGGAGTTATAAACTAGCTTACTGAGAGTTATGTAAAACCCTCACTCTTATGCTTACCCTGTCTTATACCTAATCCATTCTACAGTGGGTGATTGAGATTGTAAGGACTTAGAAGTTGTAGGACTTTTAAGCTATAAATTTGAAGTTTCTAATGTTTTTCAATTTTACTTTATACTTAGATGCATACCTTATTAGGGAGAAGGCAAAGATAGATAACAAGTACCTACTACCTCTATATTTACTTTGTACATAGTTGAGATTATGTTTCTATTAACAAGATCACAAAAGAACATAGTGCCTATTATATAATAAGTGCTTAATAAATATACTGTGTTGCCTTTATATTATCTTACTATAAAATTGCCTTCATATCATAGACACAAGGCAAATTTTATAAATTTCAGGCTCTGTTCAATTTGTGAACTAAAATAAAATTTTAAGGTTCATACACCACAGGCTGACTGAATGGACCCCCTCGTGGTCAAAGAAATATCCTAAAACTAAACTGCCTTCCAGGAGGAAGGAGTTCAGACAGGCCTCATCATCCCTCCCTCCCTTCTTGGGAACATCCTTTGTAACCCATTAGCAGGCCTAAGGGTTGCAAGACAAACCTGCAGGTCCTCAATTTACACAACAAATATATGTCTAGTGGCTTATCTCTGATAACAGCTCCTTATCTTAAAACATTCCTGAGCGTTTAGACAAAGCTTCATGTCTTTAACCAATTACAAGCCAAAGAATCTTTAAATCCACCTATAACCTGTAAGCAACCCCCCCTTTGAGCTGTCCCACCTTTTTGGGCCAAACCAATGTTTGCCTCCCACGTATTGATTGATGACTTTACCTGTAACCCCTGTGTCCCTGAAATGTATAAAACCAAACTGTAACCCAGCCACAGTGAGTCCGCTTGCTCAAGGCTTCTTGGTCGTGGCTCTGGGTCATGGTCCTCAAATTTGGCTCAGAGTAAATCTCTTTAAAATTACAGAGTTTGGCTTTTATTTTTTTTCCATTAACACATTGGTGAGAAAAACAATTTCAAACCACAATGCCTTGTTGGAGGTAGTATTTCCATATGGTTGACTTGATCAACAGTTTCAAAGAAGTTAGACATTTCAAATGAAATCTTGAGCAGGTTTCCCAGAAGCTGACAAGCTACTTTCATCAACTTAGTTCCCCATTAAAAGAAATATGATCATCACTGGAAATGATTTTAAAATACTTAAAGGTATCAGGTAAATATCTTCTGGCATCATTCAAAGTCACCAAGTTATTTTAGATGTTTGATTTTATTATCCACAGTTTTTAAAATGCTTCTATGATAACACATCAAAAATCTGCAGAATTTGTTTTGGGGTATGCCAAAATAAGAGTAGGTCTATGAGAAGGTATCATACATGTGAATATTACATGTTACATCTACATTGTTAGAAAAGGGGATAAGAACTGCTTTTGTGATCAATAGGAAGCCCTTGACGAACTGTGAGCAGGATGAAATATGATCAGTAGGTTTAGGGTAGTAACTCTATAAGGGATATATATATGGAATATATTAGTGTAAGAAGAGAACCAGAGATCAGGGAGAATTAGAAGACTGACTTCCTTAATGGTCCAAAACTAATGGTTTAATGTAGGAAAACAATGAAAAGATTTGTGGAATTTTGGGGAGATAGTAGGTTGAATAATGTGAAATGACTGTCTGTTCTGCAGAAATGGGAATTTTATGTGGCTTGACCAAATAGAATTTAGAACTTGGTAACTGATCAACTGTGAGGAGCGCAGGAAAGAAAGAAGTTAAGGACAATGAATATTTCAAGTCTTGATGACTGAGAGGATAGAGTATGATCTATTATAAGACAATAATTATAATTTGTCTTATATATATATATTAAACTTTTATTATGTACTAGTCACCATTTAACTGATTTATATGTATTAAGCCATTTAATCCTTACAAAAACTCCATGAGGTAAGAACTCTGTATATGCCCATTTTACAGACGAAGAAACTGAGGTAGAAAGATATTAAATAACTTCACCAAAGTCATGCGCTAATAAATCTAAGAGCTTGAATTCAAGCCCAGGTAGGTTTCAGGGCCCACAGTCAACTCTGTTACACCTGCCTCTGTATAGATACCCCTGGAATGACTGTTGTGAATGAGGGAGTGGAGGAGATAGGTCAACTTGGTTTCTTCAGCCATCCTTTTATTTTATTTAATTATTTTAATTATTTTTTTATTGCAGTTTCTTTCTTTTTTAATTCAGGATATTATAGAGGTACAAACATTTTGATTACATGAAATGCATTTGCCTCACTCAAGCCAAGGCCACAACCATGTCCTTCTCCCATACAGTAAACGCCATCTCCATTAGCTGTGGGTTTGCCCACCCAACCCACTCTATCCCCCATCACGCTACCCACCCCCGACCTGACTGGCACCCAGTAAGTATCACTACCATGTGAGCACCTTAGTGTTGATCAGTTAGTACCAGTTTGATGGTGAGTACATGTGGTGCATGTTTTTCCATTCTTGTGATACCTCACTTTGATGGACGGGATCAATTTCTATCCAGGATAACATAAGAGGTGCTCAATCACCCTTGTTTTTGTGGCTGAGTAGTATTCCATGGTATGCATATACCACATTTTATTAATCCACTCATGTATTGATGGGCATTTGGGTTGTTTCCACATGTTTGCAATTGTAAATTGTGCTGTTACAAACATTTGAGTGCAGATGTCTTTAGTATAGAATGCCTTTTTTTTCCTTT
>VSMD01073439.1:0-26138 GCA_008750895.1 Mirza zaza
GCAAAGGAACAGATAGGGGATGGAATGGAGACCCGGCTGCCCTGCAAGGTATCTGTAGTCAGACTGGGTTCTAATTCCACCTTTCTCCTCAGAAAAAGCATGTCCTCACTTGTGAATTAACCTCTCACAGTCACGTCTCTGTCATGGGCATCATCATAGCACAACCTCATAGGTGGTTGAAACAGTTCAATGAGGTGATACATATAACTTGTAAAGAATTACGCCAGGCAGAGATAGGCACAACTGGCCAATAATTGGGAGCTTTCGTCCTTCCTCTGTTGCCATGATTGCATTCAACAGGAGAGCCTCTCCCCACCCACAGGGTAGGCCCTCTCATGTCCTCCCCTGGTCCTGACCGTGCTTTTTTGACCCTCAGGTCCTAGCTGGGCTGCTGCACCTTGGCAATATCCAGTTTGCTGACTCAGAGGATGAAGCCCAGCCCTGCCAACTGATGGACAATGCCAAGTGTGAGGGTCGGGGTGGGGAGTAGGGCAGGGCTTGTCAGAGAAGTAGGTTGGTGGCTGCATTGGTGGGATTAATGGGAGGCCAGAGGGTAAAATTTTGAATCTCATGCCGTTGATTAAGTGATTAAGCTATCCTCTGTAGGGCCCTGCCCTGGATCACTTATGCCCCACCCCATCTCTGATAAGGCAGACACTATTGTCCTCATCTTACAGATGAGAATGCAAGAGTCACAGGGTTTATAAAGTTATTTGTCACACATGTGGCAGTGTGGACTGGAACATAGAAGTCCTGGGTTCAAGTCTTGACTCTGCCATTAGTGGAGTCTCTTTGCCCATCAAAACCTAGGTTTCCTCTGTCCTGTTGAGAAAAGTCATGGTTCTGTGATGACTTCACAGTGCCTCATGAAGAGCACTGTTCTGATGGAGGGTGATTTGCTTAAGGAGGATTCCCCCCTCCCAGGCTCTGTCAGGACATCAGCCTTGCTGCTGCAACTCCCAGAGGACATGCTGCTAGAGACACTGCGGATTAGAACCATCAGAGCAGGCAGGCAGCAGCAGGTGTTCCGGAAGCCCTGCTCCCAAACTGAGTGTGACACCCGCAGAGATTGTGTGGCCAAACTGGTCTATGCAAGGTGAGCAGTTACTCTGGTACTCTACCTTACCTGCAAGTTCTTCTCCTGTCTAGAGTTGAACCACATACCATCAGGCAATAGGCAGAGGCCCAGGGTGGGTGATGCCAGATAAAGCAAACAGATTCCTCTCCCTGTTCCTCAGACCCCTGGGGACAGCAGGGCATGGCTCCCAGGTTTTCCCTGAGCAATGCCCGTGGCCTCCGTTCCAGAGCATTGCCTGGGGAAGTTGCCACATTCCTGGCCAGATTCAGTTCATTATTACAGAACAAGCACCTGCCTTGACCTTGGCACTAGATGAGGAAAGCCTGCTCAGCTCTCCAGATTCAGACCTTTAGGTGAAAAGGCTCCTCTGTCTTCCTGTACTCTAGTACTTAGGCCTTTGTAGTCACCTGGGAAATTTGATAGATGGTTGTAGAGCCAGAGAGGCTTAGCCTGCAGTCTTGGGTAACACAGCGTGGGAGCCCAGCACAGTGGTGAAGGTGGGGGTGCTTACCTTTTCCTGATGGGTTACATGGGTACCTCTACCCTCTGGCCATGTGGTTAATTAACCACTTCAGTACGGTGCTCACCGGCCTCGAAACCTTGCCCACAACCGGCACTCATAGTCTGCACATTAGTTTGCGCTGTACGTTAACAACGAATCCGTTTTGCTCTTGTGTGACGAGGAAAGCTTTAAAGCATTGAAAGCTTGTTTTACTTTTGCAGCTTTACTTGTAATGTAAATCCGAATAGGTAACATATACATAGATGTTTTCATTATGTTATTTTTAAATGTTCACAATTTTATTTTGATAAATGAAGAATTAGAAAAGTCAAGTTTTGTTATTAACACTAAAGTCGACACTCGGCTGTGCTCCTTCATGTCACAGCTGTCAGCTAAAGCCAACGCTCAGCTGTGCGTGTTCATCTGTGGCTGTCGACTGTAGTTGACACTCTGCTGTGCACGTTCATCTGTGGCTGTAGGCTATAGTTGATGCTCCTACAGAAGTGGTTAAGGGTGTTTTCTCACCTTAGGTTCTGAGAATCTTCAGGGTCTTTGTAAGAGTTTAAAGGGCCCAGAAGCCTTTGAAATTATGAGACAAACCGTGAAAACATGTGTGCATGTGCATATAGGACCTTGGGCACCTTTCTAGGGAGAGGGTCCTCTGCTTTCCTGACCTTCTCACACTGCTGAGCGAACAGGATCTTCTGAGTTGAAAATGGCCTTAGGGTAGCTAGGACCAGACTGAACCCATTTCAGCAAGAGACTAGTTACTACTGCCTCAAAGCTAATTTCAGGTCAAGCCAGGTGCATTTCTATAATCCTAGCACTTTTGGAAGGCTGAGGTAGAAGGATCACTTGAGGCCAGGAGTTTGAGACCAGCCTGAGCAACATAGTGAGACCTCGTCTCTATAAAAAATAGAAAAATAAGCTGAGCATAGTGGCACATGCCTGTAGTCTCAGCTTCTTGGGAGGTTGAGGCAGGAGGATCGCTTGAGCCCAGGAGTTTGAGGTTGCAGTAAACTATGATGATGATGCCTCAATCTAGCCTGGGCAACAGAGCAAGACCCTATCTCCAAAAAAAAAAAAAAAAAAAAAGCAAACAAAACAAAAAAAAAAACCCAAGAAAAAGATTATCCTTAGCTACTCAAGGCTAAAAAGAAAAAATAAATGAAGAAATAAAATTTTAAAAAGAGTATTTCAGGTCAAATGTTTTTAAAGCCTTTGTCTACAAGTTATTATAAAATAAGCAGATAAAATGTATCAATCACAGATAGAGTGGGCTTCTAACCATAGAACATTTTATAGATAGAAACCATCAAGCCATTGTAATACTAAGTCATTCATTTTCGGTACCTCAAATTGATGTTTGAAGCCACTGTTGCAAAAAGCCATTTTATAGCATTTACTAAATAGAAAAAAGTTGCAGGCTGGGCATGGTGGCTTGCGCCTGTAATTTTAGCACACTGGGAGGCCGAGGCGAGAGGATCGCTCAAGGGCAGGAGTTCGAAACCAGCCTGAGCAAGAGCAAGACCCTGTCTCTACTAAAAATAGAAAGAAATTGATTGGCCAACTGAAAATATATAGACAAAATTAGTGGGGCATGGTGTGCGTGCCTGTAGTCCCAGCTACTCAGGAGGCTAAGGCAGGAGGATCGCTTGATCCCAGAAGTTTGAGGTCGCTGTGAGTGAGGCTGACGCCACGGCACTCTAGCCCGGTCAACAGAGTGAGACTCTGTCTCAAAAAAAGAAAAAGAAAAAAGTTGCAGAGCAATTACTTTAAGAAAAATTAGAAGGAAGAAAACCCTGGATGGTGTACGTGTCACCACTTTGTGCAATAACTTTATCTTCTCTGGGTTAGGAGGTGGATTGCAGAGTAGAGGATGCTATTGTTGACGTTGGGTGACTTGGGGTCCACTTGTGCAGGACTGAGTCGGGGATGTGGCAGGGCCTTGAGCTCTGGTCTCTGCAGGTAGAATTTTGCAGGGGAGATCAGTAAACTCAGTTCTTTACAAACCACACCCAGATCTGCCCTTCAGCCCCTTCTAGTCAAGACACCAGCTGAGTGTCAGGCCATGTGACTAGTCCAGGAATTAAGCTGGTCCTGTGTTTAGTCTTGCCAAGAGGGCAGGCCAGGTTTGTGTGTACTTGGGAACATGCATGCCCATAGCCTGAGTCTGTCTGTAGTAGGTCAAGACAGGATGGGCAGGAAGCAGGAGAGGATATAGCCTTTGACCCATCAGGCTCAGAATACAGGGCCCTCCAGTGTATGGTACCCTGGCTCATGGAGGAATTCTACCACCCTCTGACTCAGCATGACTCTCTCACCAGAGTCTACTCTCTTACCTCCAACAGGCTGTTTGACTGGCTGGTATCAGTGATCAATAGCAGCATCTGTGCAGACCCAGGCTCATGGACTACTTTCATAGGTAACAAGGACCCACGCTGCTGAGAGCACTCAAAAAAAAAAAAAAAAACAATAGAGTCCTGGGTCCACTCCGTGACTCAAGGAAACTGCTGCTTTGCTGCCATCTCCTCTCCTATCTGTTCAACAGTGTTTGAGTGAGGTCTCTGCCCTCCATTACCCACATTCTGACCTGTCCATGGCTCTCCAGACAGACTCACACAGTGCCTTGTCTATAAAGGCTCCTTTTCTCCCCAGAGACACAGCTTCAATCACAGGACAGTAGTGGGGGATGGGAGAAAGCCGGATTAGAAGGGACTTGGGAGACATGACTAAAGCCAACATCATTGTAATCCTGGGTGGGACAGTCAGTTAAGGTAGGAAGTAGAGCTTAAAGACCCCAGTGCAGTTTGCTCATAGAATGGTGGAATTCTAGGCACCAACTAGGCTGGTAAGACCAAGGCCCTTCAAACTAGATTTGACATGAAAATGTTCCCTGGGACCTGGTTTCCTCACAGGAGAGGCCTACGAAGACCAGAGAATTCAGACTCAAAAATAGGCCTGATGTCACGGGCTGCCACTTATACCTCATTTGGTCTTCCTGCTTTCTGTGAGCTCTGAGGAGGAATGGGGTGGAGATGAGAACTACCCTGGGTGGGGGTGGAGAAGCTATGTTCTGCCCACTCCTGGCTGTCCTGTTCGCTCAACCTCATCCCCAGGCTGCCAAGTATGAGGTGCCAGCAGGGGCTCAGCCACTCTGGGTTCCAGTGGTCCCCACCCTCCATTTGCTCCCTGCAGTAGCCCCAGGGGTTCTCTGCCATACTCCCAGGTCTGCTGGATGTGTATGGATTTGAGTCATTTCCTGACAACAGTCTGGAACAGTTGTGCATCAACTACGCCAATGAGAAGCTGCAGCAGCACTTTGTGGCTCACTACCTACGGGCACAGCAGGTGAGGGATAGGGTAAGGTGGGGCAGACCTTCTCCTGGATCCTCTGTGTCTTCCTGGCCCTCCAGCCCCAGCCCAAGTTCTGACTATAAGCCTTTTGTTCCTTATGTTATTTAATTTTAAAATTTATTTAATTTTAATTTTTGACAGAGTCTCACTCTTTTTGACCCAGGCTAGAGTGCAGTGGCACAGTCATAGCTCACTATAACCTCAAATTCCTGTCTATAACAATCCTTCCCACTCAGCCTCATGAGTAGCTGGGACTATAGGTGTGTCACCACACCTGGCTAATTTTTTGGGGGGGGAGGGGTGGAGACGGGATCTAACTGTGTTGCCCAGGCTGGTCTCAAACTCCTGGCCTCAAGTGATCCTCCCACTTTGGCCTCCCAAAATGCTGGGATCACAGGCGTGAGTTACTATGCCCAGCCTTTATTTTTAATTGAGTAATAATTGTACATATGGAGTGTAATGTTTTCATATACTTTTGTTCCTTCTTTGATGCTGTTCTGGAATACGTTGTGGTACAAAAGCCAGCTGTAGATGGCCCATCTGGACCTCAGACTGCAGCTGCCTTCTCCCAGCCCACCCCCACTTTGTTCTCTAGGAGGAATACACAGTTGAAGGCCTGGAGTGGTCATTTGTCAACTACCAGGACAACCAGGCCTGTTTGGATCTCATCGAAGGGAGCCCCATCAGCATCTGTGCCCTCATAAATGAGGTGGGAGGGTAGCTAGTGAGCTGAGCACCAGAGTTGGTCTTTTGTTTTTCTGGGGCCCTCATGAATCTCCTGTGCCCTCTTGTGCTGCTCTCTCCCATTCTGCCAAATGAGTTTGCTAATCCTCTGTTTCCTGCCTCTTGGGGTCACTGTGATGCTTGTGATAACTCTGCTACCATGGGGGCTATGCGGGGAGGACAGTGAGAGTTGTGCTTGAGACCCTCTTGTTTTTGTGTCTGACTGCCCACTTCCACCCCACAGGAATGCCGCCTCAATAGGCCAAGCAGTGCAGCCCAGCTCCAGACACGCATTGAGAGTGCCCTAGCAGGCAACCCGTGCCTGGGTGACAATAAGCTCAGCCCGGAGCCCAGCTTCGTCGTGGTGCATTATGCGGGGCCTGTGCGGTACCACACGGCAGGCCTGGTGGAGAAGAACAAGGTGAGGACTGGACCACGTCCTGTGGGGGCCTGGGTGAAATGAGATGCTGAGTCCCTGTTACACATACATAGTAGTTTCCCCCCATACATCCAGTCTCCTGAACATCCTGTCAGAATCTAGGATCACCATCTTGGGCCCACTAGCGTATCGTCTCCGCTAATCAAGCATGACCTTCCTGAAAATGACCTGTGTTAGATTAGGTTTCCAGGTCTCTGGTCATGCAATGGACCAGCTCTGCTCTTGGACTCAAGCCCTGCCTTCCCTTGAAGCCCTGTCTTTTGCAGCTTGGGTGGGCAGGGGTGGCCAGCCCACAGACATCCTGGGCAGCAGCTCCACCTGCCTCACCTGCTGCTCTTGCCCTTTCCCAATAGGACCCCGTGCCCCCTGAGCTGACTCTACTTCTGCAGCAATCCCAGGACCCACTGCTCATGGTGCTGTTTCCAATTAACCCCAAAGAGAAGACCCAAGAGGAGCCATCTGGCCAGAACAGGGCCCCTGTGTTGACTGTAGTATCCAAGTTCAAGGTGGGTCTGGTGGTATTAACATGAGGTGCTCAGTTCCAAATGTTTATTGAGCACCCCTCAGAATAGGTGCTGCTAGCTGGGGAGCAGTGGTTAGTCAACTAGATGTGGTCCCAGACCCCGTGGAATTTATACTTCTGTGGAAGATTGAGACAGGAAACAGACAAATAGTCAGGTATGATGATATGATAGGAAGCCTAGGGGCCTGTGGGAGCACAGCGGGATGCTGATAGGGTGATCATGGGAGAGCAGCAGTTACAGGAACCTCTGTGACCTCACTCATTCCCATCTCTAGCTTCCTGCTCAAATCCTGTCCTCAGCTAGAATAGATTTGTTACCTCTCTCGATATTGTCTGCTTTCTACCCTCCCTCAGCTCTACCTTCCTGGGATGTTCTCAGCCACTGCCCCTTCATCTCCACCTCACTGCTACCCTCTGGGCCACGTTTCTTAGTTTAGTCTTTCTCATCCATCAGACTTCAGGCCTATCGTCATCTCCTTGAGGAGGTACCCTGGGAAACCAGGTTTGACTACCACTTTCCTGCCCCAGCCTCAGACATACCACTGAGGGTACCCATCAGTGTGTGTGTGGCCCATTAGACTGAGCTCTGACACAGCAGCAGACTGCCTGGCACAGCCTCCAGCACACAGGATGGGCTTCACAATTACAGCTTTTGCTTGTATGAATGGCAGGGAGCTATGAGATTGGTCTCTTCTAGGAAGATTGCCCTGGGGGTGGAGGGGATGATGAGATCAGATTTAGGGAGACCAATTTAGAGGAGGGTTACAGGTTCAGAAGGGTCCCTGGAGGCAGAAGTGGAGAGTTGGGAGGTCAGGAGAGGAGTCTGCTTTGCCTCAGTGAAGCCTCCAGTAGTCATCCCCAGGCACAGGAGAATCCTAGTCTCAGGATCCTGGGGAGAGCTGCTGTAGTCACTAACCAGGGCCCAGCTGATGGCTCTGAGCAGCCCCAATCCTTGCCTGACCCCATGGTCTCTCCCATCTGCAGGCCTCCCTAGAGCAGCTCCTGCAGGTCCTGCACAGCACCACACCCCACTACATTCGCTGCATCAAGCCCAACAGCCAGGGCCAGGCACAGACCTTTCTCCGGGACGAGGTAATTAACACTGGGCCAAAGCTGCTCTGCACCAAGCCCCATGTGACCAAGGCCCTAGTGGGATTAAGGGCAGGACATCCACTCCAAAGGGAGTGAACAGAGTGGGTCTCTCATGCTGGGGCTGACATTAGGGAGGACTCATCTGGCAGGGCAGTCACGTGTGGCTGTGTGGTCTGTGCACAGTGGCCTAGCCAGGGCAGCTAGTAGGGGCCCTAGTATATCTTGCTTTGTACTCGCCAAGCCATGTGTCCTGACAGACTGAAACCACCCAGAGGAATGGGGATCTTTTGTGATTAGCTAAAACTCTGTGTCACCTTACAGTCTAGTCTGTACAGTGCAGCCTTTTTTGATTGAAGGTATTGTTTTTTCTAATTTGCACAAAAGTACTCTGGCCAGCAGCTGCCTTTTTCTTGGGGTACCAGGCTCTGAGGGATGTGGATGAGGTGTGAGTGCTGGACAGTGCTAAAGAGTGTCCCAGTCACCTGGTAGAGGTGGCCTTAGGGTTTGTAGTCAGGACCACAGCTGTATGGTAAAGATCTGGGTTCAGGTCACAGAAAAATCTTCACAGTATAACCTCCCCTGCCCCTTAGCTAGGAACCACTCTAATGCCTATAAATAATAAAAACAATAAGAACTAGAAATTTTATTGGGCTGCACTGTGCTGCAGTAGTGAGTCACCACGCCGCAGAGGGAAGTGATGAAACAGTCAGGGCCGTCACTTGCCCCAGCTGTACCAGATGCTGTGTATCAGGTGACGGGGACTTGGGACTACCAGGTCCCTTTCTAGCAGGGAGATTATTTTTAAGATCCTTTGATTTCTTATTGGCCCAAGGCAGTTATTAGCTGGACTTCAGGAGGGCCTGCAGCTCCATGCTGACCAGGGCCTGAGAAGGACAGAAGGAAGGGCATTCTGGCCTGCTGCCCCCAAGCTGCAGATGCCTTCCCTGTCTCCCCACCCTTGTAGGTCCTGAGCCAGCTGGAGGCCTGTGGCCTCGTGGAGACCATCCACATCAGTGCCGCCGGCTTCCCCATCCGGTGAGTGGGCCTGATCACTGTTGGGGGCAGGGCCAGTGCCAGGGTGGAGCTCAGGACTCAAGCCAAACAAGAGCCTGCCCAACTCAGAGCAGTATGAGATGAAGATAATGAGGCAGTTTGGTAGAAGTCAACCTGGAGCTCAAGGAGCAGCAGCCATTCATTTATCTATTCACTTATTGTGCACTAATTTGTACCCAGCACAGTTTCTGATAATAGTGAAGATGGAAGCGAATCTATGCCCTCTTGAGGCATGCATTCCTGTGGAAACAAGGAAAAATAAGTATAAAGTATCATTGGAGCTAGGAAAGAAATAAGTGCTTTTAGACTAACGGGGAAGGGGATCCTTGGGCTGGTCAGGGAGGGGCCCCTCTAAGCAGCCCAGGCCTGGGAGAAGGGAATGGGCCAGGCTGGGAAGATCTGGGGGAGGGGAGAGTATTCCAGACTGAGGGAACAGCAACCATAAAGCTCCCAGGTTAGGAACCGAGACATGCTAAAGGGACTGGACCACAGAGAACTTGGAGTAGGAGAGAGGGGATCAGGAGCCAGACTCACAGGGCCTTATGGGCCATAAGAAACGGTTTACTGAAATGGGTTGGTCTGGGGAAGGCCTAGGGTGGACGGTCAGAGGGGAAGGGAGGGAGAGGATCAGGAATTCCTTTAGGGCCTTTGTCAGGTTTGAGATAGCTGTGAGATAGGCTCAGGGCTCAGTAGAGCCCTTTTTTTTTTTTTTTTTTTGAGACAAGAGTCTCACTTTGTTGCCCAGCTAGGCAGTGGCGTCAGCCTAGCTCACAGCAACCTCAATCTCCTGGGCTCAAGCGATCCTTCTGCCTCAGCCTCCCCAGTAGCTGGGACTACAGGCATGCGCCACCATGCCCAGCTAATTTTTTCTATATATATTTTTAGTTGGTCAATTAATTTCTATTTTTAGTGGAGACAGGGTCTCACTTTTGCTCAGGGTGGTTCTGAACTCCAGACCTCGAGGTATCCGCCCACCTTGGCCTCCCAGAGTGCTAGGATTACAGGTGTGAGCCACCGTGCCCGGCCAGCAGAGCCTTAATAACTGGAGGGGCACTTGAGGATCTGTCCTCAATGGGTTTTTTAGCACCATGAGCAAGGAGGAAATCACCTAGAGAGAGAAGAGTCTGAGGCCATTCCAAGGAATGCCCACATTTAGACAGGGTGGATGGCAAGAAACTAGCAAGGACAACTTGGAAGGAATCATGGGTGCAGGAGGAATCCAGAGGGTCATGAGTGTCCTGGAGGCTGAGAGAGAATGCTCTACAAGGGAGAGGGGTCACTGCTGCCCAGGGACCACATAGGAGAGCCTGAACACAGACCACTGGATTTGGTGGAATCTGCTGATGGCTGTGACAGGAGCCATGTTGGTATAGTCTTGGGGACAGAAGCCAGACTCAGGAGGGCTGACAGGCGATTGGGAGGAGGAAGTATAGGTATCAGTACAGGTATCATTCTCTGTCATTAGCTGTTTAGAAAAGTGTTGCCTTAAGGAGAACAGAAATCAGGAGGACATGGCCGAGACTTTGGAGTCAGAGGTCAGATGGGAGACATGGCTAAGCATATTTGTGTGATAGGAGTGGTCCAGTTGGCTGGGGAAAAGGCCTGTGGCTTTGAAAGGAGGCAGGCTGCAAATCCCCTGTTAAAGGAATAAGATGGTTTGTTTTGGTACACCAAGGCAGCAGGAAGAGCAGACCCAATTTAAAATGGTCTCTGTAGGCATCCCACTAAGTAACCCTATTAATCTCTCTAGAATCACATCTTTCTTTTTTTTTTTTTTTGACACAAAGTCTTGCTCTGTTGCTCCAGGTAGAGTACAGTGGCATCATGATAGCTCACAGCAACCTCAAACTCCTGGGCTCAAGCAATCCTGCTGCCTCAGCCTCCCAAGTAGCTGAGACTACAGGCATGCACCACCACATCCAGCTACTTTTTTCCATTTTTGGTAGAGACAGGGTCTCGCTCTTGTTCAGGCTGGTCTTGAACTCCTGACCTCAAACAATCCTTCTGCCTCCACCTCCCAGACTAGAATTACAGGTGTGAGCCATTGTGCTGGCCTAGAACCACATCCTTATCTATTCAGTGGGGGTAGTCAGGGCAGCACCTTCCTGTGTTGTTTGAGCAGATGTACCTGGCTCATAGATGAAGTCATTCTCTTCTTCCATGCTTTGGCTTCCAGGGTCTCTCACCAGAACTTTGTGGAAAGATATGAGTTACTAAGAAGGCTCCATCCTCGCACATTGTCTGGCCCCCATAACCCATATCCTGCCAAAGGGTGCTCTGGTGAGTGAGGCCCATTCGTTAGTCATTTGTTCAACCATAGTTTACTGAGCATCTACCCTCCGCCATCTCAGGGTTAGTGGCTGGCGGCTCAGAGGTGAATAAAACACAGCCCTGCCCTTATGGTCTTTGTTCAATGGGGGAAACAACTGAAAAAGACAATGTGGAAAGCGGAAAGGCAGAGCTAGGAACAGGATGCTGTGGGTGGTGCTGGGGAGGTGTGAATCAGGGAAGGATTCCTGGAGGAGGTGATATCTGAGGATAAATTGGGTTAGGTGAAGCGTGTTCCACATGACAGAGGTACTACATGAACAGAGGCCTAGAGGCTTGAGACGGCAGTGTGGGTGTGAGGAACTCCAGGCCATTCAGTATTGCTGGCTCATTAGGGCAGAGAATGGTAGGAGGTGAGGCTGGGACAGGTGGGGGGGCAGTCTAGGAACCTGGACTTTGTTCTCTGGACAGATAGGGGCTACTGCAGGAGAGGGAGCAAGTGACTCTGTCAGCCTCCTGCTTTTGGAGACCACTCTGAGGGCCCCATGGAGGGCTGTGGGAGTAAGGTTGGGAAGTTGCCCCAGAAGAAAGAAGCAAGAGATGTGGGCACAGGCCTGGCTAGTGCTGAAGGGTAAGAGGAAGAGCAGTTTGGGGAAGCTGATGAGCCCTGCCATGGCAGACCTGACCTCTTGAGTCCCTGGAATCAGTCATCCAGTGGAGGTATCTGCAAGGGACTGGGGCAAGCTTTACTCTCAAAGGAAGTGTCTGGCTTGTGGCCCTGATTTTGGGGTTGTCAGCATATGGGAATAACTGAGGCTGGAGGAGCCCTGAGGTCCAGGGGCAGGTGGAGGGAAAAGAGGCAGCTGCTCCCCCCTCCCACCCACCATACCCTGGGGCCCATCAGACTCTGTTGAGACAGTTCTGCTTTGTTTTTCTCCCCTCTTGGGCAGAGTTTTATCACTTTCCTTTCACCCTTTCTCCTTTCTTCTCCCTCTTTCCATGGTTTGCTCTTCTGTTCTGTGTCTTTTACACAAAGCCCCTCTGGCCCCTGGTTGATTGTGCTGCTGTTTCTCATCTCCGGCATCTCCTTTGGCAGCCTCTGTCTCCAGAGAGGCACTGGGCAGCTAAAGGTGGTCAGAGCCCTCAGGTAAATCCTCCCTCTGCAGGAGTCAGCCCTGAGAAGTGGGGGAGGGCAGGCAGTGAACCCACTAGGCTGGGATTTGTTTTCCCCTTTCCCGTAAGTGGTGGGGAGTGAGGGGCTGAGGGAGTGGCCTGACTTCCCTGTTTGGCCATCAGGATGTTTGGGGCCTTGGAAACTACTGCTGGCTGAGCAGCCTGATTCCACGTTCAAAGAGGTCACTCTTCTAGGCATCAAGTACCCTTTGCCAGCCTGTCCAAAGAGACCCATGGCAATGGAGGCTGCATGACACCCCCGGGTGCAGCAGAAAGGCCAAAGCCAATTTCTTAAGGCCACAGAGGCATGGAGAGAAGACCAGGCATTGATGGGGCCCATCTCTCCTTCCCCAGAATGGTCTCCACATGGCAAGGAGGCCACACTTCAACCTCTTCTCCAGGACATTCTCCACACTCTGCCAGCTCTAACTCAGGCAGCAGCCACACCTAGTGACTCGGATGAGGCCATGCCAGCCCCAGTACACTGTGGCAGGACCAAGGTGTTCATGACGGACTCTGTGGTAAGCTGGTGTGGGGATGAGATTACAGGAGCCAGCTGCATGTTCTCCTCAACAGGACAGGATCTGGGCCCTCCTCAGAGAAGGGGGAGGAGAGCCTGAGGACCTCAGTGGATACCCTTTGTTCCAGCTGGAGGTTCTGGAATGCGGGCGTGCCCAGGTGCTAGAGCAGTGTGCCTGCTGTATCCAGGGTAGCTGGAGGCGATACCAGCACCGAAAGCAACAGAGGCAGAGGCGAGCTGCTGTGCTCATCCAAGCAGGTAGGTGGGGCGGGGCCCCCTGTCAGTGACTGCACACAGATGCCCATGACAGTGGTTTCCTTTGAAACATTGCTCATTGGGTGCCCATCTGTTGAAGCCAACTGTTCCAGCCAGAAGAGGTGGATGGTATGTCCTTGTGGTGCCCTGGTATTTGGATTTCTCATCCACCTTGCCCATAACATTTCTCCAGTTCTGTGGAAACCAGATCACACCACAAATAAGGGTGCTTTGTAGGTAGTATAGGCTAAAAGTTTCTTTCTCAGACTTAAATGGCTGCTTATGCCAACATTTTTTTTCTTTTTATTACAACTGAAATCATCACCTGCTGTAGGGTTTCAGATGAGTTTAAGGAGAAGGTAAAAAGCCAACAAGATCTCATCAGAGGGAAAGATGTGTGAACCAACATGTTAACAGTCTTACTGAAAAATAAAAGTATTTTAGAAACAACCCAGATATCTAAGAGCAGTGGAGTCATGCCTAAATTGTGGACCATCCCTATGATGCAGCTAAGTATTTGAAGAATATTATGAATTTAATGGAAAACCACTTTCAATATGTTCATACCTGCTTGTCAAACTACACATCAAAGGTGTGTTTCTGTGGGTTTAGGGATTAAAAAATTATGTGAGGAAATACTGTGAAACCATTTGGGTTAGTGAGGTAACAGGTGATTTTTATGTTTCAAGGTTTTAAATTTTCTATTAATAGAATCTAAATGCATTAGTACTACTTAATGGAATAACCACTTTTCCAAATATGACTGTATCAAAACAAATCAGAATCCACAGATTTAAAAAGAAAGAAAAATTCTACCATCCAATAATTACTTTAATCAGTGTTTGGTTACATGGTAGTATGCCATCACAGGCTCAGAAATTTAAGCAAACAAATTCAATTGAGGATTTTCAAAACAAAGAGGATTCTAAGAGGTACAGACAGTCCAGACCTGCTCCCCCTGGGTTTTGCCCTGGGGTGCACCTGAGATGGGAGGTGACTGCTGTGCTTTAGCCAGTCCAAGCTCCCCACTGCCCAAGTGTACAGGCAGTTTGAAGAATGTTTTTCAAAGCCAATTTTGCTTTATATGTTGACTTTAGAACCTTACTTTATGTCATCACACAAAATAGCCAGTCATTGAAAAAATGTTATTTCAAACTTTTATAGCAATTCTGGTGTTGCTGCAGACACAGGTTACTGATCATTCTAATGACCATTTTATTATCTCTTTCCTGTTTCTGGGCAAACCTCTTAGCCATTCGCTCCTGGTTAGCTCGGAAACACATCGCAAGGCTGCACACAGCTGCCACAACCATCAAGCGTGCATGGCAGAAGTGGAGAGTAAGTGTGCCCCAAAAAGTCAGGGTGGCCAGTGGCTAGAGAGTTTGGGACCAGACAGACCCAGGTGGAATAAGGGTAGCCCCAAGGCCAGGCAGGTGCATGACACCACCTACACTGCAGGGTGGTTGTGAAGGAAAAGAATAGCAGAAGCAACTCTGGGAATATACCCACTGTGGAACTGTACACTTTCAGAGAGTGAATTTTATGACATACCAGTTTCATCTCATTGAGACTTATTTTAAAGTAGCATATGTAAGGTCTAAGCACAGTTAGTTGCCTTGGGCAACAGACTTCTATCCCATAGAACCATTTTAGTTCAGGGCATCCACCTATTTGCAGCCAAGTGCCTTTAATTTACCTTACAATGATTTATTAAAGATAGTTTTGGTTTCCATTTTAAGATCAGAATGGCCTTCCTTGCTTCTAAAGAACTGGATGGTATAGAAGAACACTTCTCTCAAGCTCCTCCTTCCTCCAGCTCCTCCCCACAGCCCCCGATACAGACCAGGCTCCTGGGGGCAATAATCCGCCTCTGGCCCCTGGGATTGGTCCTGGCCAATGCTGCTACAGGTATACAAGGCTTTCAGAGGAAACTGGTGGTCTGGGCCTGCCTTCAGCTTCCCAGGGACAGCCCCCATAGCTACACTGTCCAGATAGCACAACAAGACCAAGCTGGTGTCACGTCCATCCGAGCACTGCCTCAGGTAGGTTGTGTGTGACAGGATGGCCATCCTGGCCTGACAGTTCCCATTCCTCACACCCTACTGTGGAAAGCAAAGCCTAGAAGTCCACAGAGGGAGCAGGACTGGGGCTGGGACAAGATCTATCCCTAACCCTGCTTAGTAAACCAGTGTTTCCTCATCTGCCTCACACTGAATGGATGTGAAATTTTATGTTTTAATACTGCTTTGGACTTTGCCACTATTTTTTTTTTTATTAGTTATATTTTGATTGATTGACAGGGTCTTGCTCTGTCACCCAGGGTGGAGTACAGCAGCACAATCATAGCTCACTGCAGTCTCCAACTCCTGGGCTCAAGCGATCCTTCTGCCTCCAAGTAGCTAGGACTTACAAGCATAAATCACCACACCTGGCCTTTTGCCACTGTTTTAGAATAAGGAGAAAAAATGTTAACCCAGTCCTTCATATTGATATTTGTCCACAACTCCTTGTATTTCTGTCATTTGCTCTGTGAGGTACCTTTAAGAACTGGCACTCCTGAGAGCTGGGGCTAAACTGCATCTCTCTTTCCCCTAGGGCTCGATCAAGTTTCACTACAGAAAATCTCCACTGCGCTATGCTGACATGTGCCCTGAACCTTCACCCTGTAGTGTTACTGGTTTTAATCAGATCCTGCTGGAAAGACACAGGCTGATCCATGTGTGACCTCTTCTCACCCTCTACCTGGCTGGGTGATCCTTGGTGCCTTTGTTTTTTCACAAGGCCTTTTCCTGCCAGCTGCCTTGCCAAAGACATCTAATGAACACACAGTTGCCAAACTATGCCTATAGCATAGCTACTTCAAACACATGTAATAGCGATGGCTTCAGCCTAAGAGCCAGGCTGTGTGGCTAGGGGGCCTCAGGCTCTGGTCTACATCAAGCATGGACAGGGGTATCAGGGCTGATAGTTACTAAGCCAAGATTAAGAAACCTCAGGGCCACAGAGAACTTTACATTTCACTACCCTAAGAGAGCAAACTAAGCAGCAGATGTGACTCCTAAAGTGTTATCTGCCACCACAGTGGGCCCTGGTTCCCTATAAGCACTTTTGGGCCAAGCCTAAAATTGGCTCTGGAATTTAGTTGCATTTAGTTCCTTAAAGGAATGAAACCTTAGTATTTAATAAGTTCTTGATTTATTTAATGTAATTTTAAACAATTAGATTATGGACCAAGGATGATAAAAAGCAACATAAAACAATCATCACATCTTGATTTTATTTAGTAACACTGATCAAGCTTTTAACTTACATGGGTGTAAAACTTGGCATCATTTATGATGTCTATCACAACTGTACCAAGAATAAAATATTTTAAAACAACCATTTGAGTATCAAGTTTTCTCTCCATAAAGGATTTATCACCTTGAGGACAAATCACCCAATCAAGGTGAGGTGGGCCTACCTTGATGGAGGGTGGAGTTCTGCATTACATCAGCCAGTATGCATCCTGGAAATCACCTCTCTTAGGGCCTGCCACACCAGCTGGTCTCCTGGGAGGAGTGGGCAAGCTCTGGGCGTCATGCTCCTCAGGCCTGAGTAAGCGGCACAATAGTCCATCTTAAGAATCTTCACGCTGGGATGGTTCGACAATTCCTAAACAGCAGTCTGCAAACTCCACAAACAAGGGCTCTTGCATGTAGGCTCTCATAAGCTTGGCTTTGTCATCCCCCTGATCAAGGCTGACCATCAACTGTCTGAGATGCGGATTGAGCAATAAGCTTCTTAATGCCGCAGATTCCTCTTAAAAATTAACAAAAAAAGTCAATCTCAATTCAAGTGAGAACATGTGGAGATGGCTGCAAGCAAATTTTCAAACGTAAAACTATGAAGAGGCTGCATCCCCTTAACCTTTAAACTCAGAAATTAACCCCAATGCTTCACATATAAACAAGGTAAGATCGGCATATCAAAAGATTTAAGTTAAATGCAGTAACAGATTCCTGTTCGTACCTTTGTTGCTGGTGCATTTTCTTTATAGGCATGAAGGTTCTCGGTGAGGACAGTTATACCAAATACTCTGAACAATGTTTAAGCATGCAACAGGGCCAGGAGTGAACTAACACCTGTATGGCACTTTGGTCTATAAAATTTTTCACACCTGTTACCAGCTCAGGTCCAACCTCAGTCTAATCATTACCATGGGACTAAGTACAAAGCATAACCTTTCACCTGATTCTGTGAAGTGGGAAGAATGAAAATAATAACACACCTTTAGGAACTACATTAGCCCATTAATTATATACATATATAACAGAACTACTGTAAGGACTGAATAAGCAGTACTACAAAAAATGCTGGGCATTATCAACACCCATTTCCCCCTAACAAAAATCAAACCATATGATTACCAGTCTGTATTAGTGGCTGGACTGTAAACTGAGGATGTGAGGATACAGGTCCCTGCCAAATTGGTATGTGAGACAAATTACCATAACATGCAAGTGGTATATTACTATTAAGTTCAAGACATGTGGGAAGCCAAAAAATACCTAATTCTGAGAGAGGGACAAAATGCAAGAAAAGCTTACCTGAGAAAAGAAACCTTGAACCAAGCATTAAAGGAGGAACAGAGTTTTGCCAGCCTGTGAGACCAGTAGGAGTCCAGGCAGAGGGAATGGCATTGTGCACAGGTTGGGAGGTATGAAAAACCATAAATGTTACAGTGTCATGTGGTTGAAAGGAAGGGTCTTGCATGCCACACTGAAGGATTTACTAATTTTTTAAAAACCACATTCCACACAACACAGTAAAAGTATCTCAGTGGTTAAAGAAATGAACAAGCACAGCACGGACTTACCTAAATTCTTTAAATTCTGCAAAGAAACTCTGTCCTCTTCCTCATCACTATTGAGAAAATCGGCCACAGAGGAATCATCATCTAAGGAATATAACACAATCAACTGCTTATGACTAAAAAGGAGGCCCAGGCAGCAGATTTTAACAAATACAGAACAAAACTATGTCACACATGTGACAGTAGTAGAAGTATATAAGCAGGTATAGACAAACCAAAATCTTCTCTCCTCTGGAGTTTGTGACTAAACAAACATTCCTCTTTTAGGAAAAGGAAGATAAGTGAAAGAACTGGAAATTTTAACAAATACATCCTTGTGTTCACATAGTTTATGTTTCCCTGTAGTCTAGGGGCTTGGAGCCTGGTTTTGTAATTCTTACTACCCCTCCTCCTCTCACCATGGCTCCAGCCCTGCCATGAGTCAATAAACTGGGTGCTCTGTACAAACCTTCCAAACAGAATCCCCTTTTCCCATGGACGGAAATTGCTGACATTGCCTGAATCCAACCTGGCAGTTTCTCAAAAGACAGAAATAGGTCATCCCTTTACTCAATGTTCAATTCCCCTTTGGTGGCACCAGAAGGGCTGCTTTCAGAGCCTGGCATGGTACAGGACACTAAGGAAGTATTAAAGAATATTTGGATAGATGGATAGGATGACAACCCACTACTCCTGTAAGCTCTGAGGAGTCCCCAGCAACAGCAAGGTGATCTAGGACTGTGGTCCCCAACCTCTGGGCTGAAAGGCCCGGTACCAGTCTGCGACCTGTTAGGAACTAGGCTGCGCATCACCACTTGAGCGCTCCCCTGCCCCCACCATCCATGGAAAAATTGTCTTCCGTTAAACTTAGAAACCAGGCCAAACAGCAGGAGGTGAGTAGCAGGCAAGCCAGCAAAACTTCATCTGTATTTACAGCCTCTCCCCATTGCTCATATCACTGCATAAGCTCTGCCACCCCCCACGCCTCGTTCATGGAAAAATTGTCTTCCATGAAACCAGTCCCTGGTGCCAAAAAGGTTAGGGACCGCTGATCTAGGACAAAAAAAGCCTCCTGCCTGGGCCTAACTCAGGCAAAATGACAGCCCAACCACACCCACACAGGGAGACCCAAAGCTGTGACTAGAGAAGGCTCCTGCCAGCAGGGCCCACTGCAGTCCCCCAGCCTCAGCCATGGCCTTTCTCCCTCTGCCTCCCGCCCATTTTTCTTCTCCTGAACAATGTTCTCAGGCTGCCCCCTCACCTCAACTGTGATGACACTGGCCCCTACTCCTGCCCATCAAGGCTCAGGAAGCTGTTGCTCTCCAGTGAAGCCATCATTCTGGATGCCCTGCCCAGCCCAGTCTCCCCTTATTTTTTTCATTTTGACTTACTCTATTTGAAACCCCTTCAAGCTTTACTGGAAGTTGACCAACCCACCTTTGTTTTCCACAGGCTTAACAGTTTTTGCAGGAACAGCTGATCTTATTCTTCTCTCGACAGGACGAGTTTCAGGGTTGCACTGCTCTGAAAAAGACACCAACCTCAGGCCCCCATCACCTGCATCTCAGCCACAAAGCCGCACCTCCCCACCAAGCCAGCATCTAGGAAAGTGTATGCTGGGGGTAAGGGATGTGGTGGGGTGGAGTAGGGATGGGTGTGGAAGAAGTGAGAGATCAAAGCAGGGGGCCATTAGGAAAACCACTAGTGGCCTGAGACTGGCAGAAGGGCTGAGGAAGTAGGGTTCACATACCCCAAGAGCCTGTCCCTGTCCTCTTTGCCATGCCTAATCTCATAGGACTCTCACCATGATTAAGTGGTGCACTGACTTCAATGAGCATCAAATGATTTTCTCAGCAGTTGCAGATACCAAATTTGCATGTACTATATGCCATTAGGAATACAGCCATGTGAAAAATAATGATGTTTCTGTCAATGACAGACAGCATATATGACGTGGTCACATATTATAACACTGTACTTTTACGGCACCTTTTCTATGTTTACATATACAAATACTTACTATTGTGCTCCAACTGCCTATAGTACCCAGTATACTCTGCAGCCTACGAGCAGTAGGCTATACCATATAGCCTAGGTGTGCAGTATACTATACTATCTAGGTTTGTATAAGCACACTACGATGTCTGCAGGACAAAATCTCCTAACAGTGCATTTCTCAGAACATATCCCTATTGTTAAGTGACTCTTGGCTGTGCACAAATGAAAGTCACCACCACTACCTCAGAGGGCTTTAGGCTTATGGATGACCGCTAGAAATATGGATAAGGTAAGAAGGGTCTGGTCTAAGTCTACTTTAGAGGGCTGACAGACAAGACCAAGACAACTCTTAGAGGGGGAAGAGGCTTTGCCAGATAGTAAGAAATGCATTCCTGGCAAAGGGCAGGGTCTATGCCTGGACCCGATGCTTGAAAGAGTAACATCAGGTTCAAGGAGATGGCGGTGAACAACTACCAGCTGATTTGTAGGGCGGGCCTGGCAGGTGGCTGGGGCACAAGAGGAATGCAAAAGCAGAAGCATGCCAAATGCAGGACCAGTGTCTCTCAGCAAGGATACTGCTGGTATTTAGGGCAGGAGAGTCTTGAGCAGTATGAGACTGTCTCACACACTACAGAACGTATATTTGAGCCCTAGCACCAATTACCAGTAATACAGGCATACCATGTTTTATTGCACTTTGCTTTATCACACTTCACAGATACTGGTTTTTTTTTTTGTTTTTGTTTTTTTTTTTTTTTTACAAATTGAAGGTCTGTGGCAACACTGCATCAAGGAAGTCTATCAGCACCATTTTTCCAATAGCATGAGCTCACTTTGTCTCTGTATCACATTTTGGCAAATCTCACAGTATTTCAAAATTTTTCATTATTATTGTATCTGTTAAGGTGATCTGTGATCAGTGACCTTTGATGTTTTGGAGCACCACAAATCGCATCAATACAAGATGGTGAACTTTAACAAATGTGTGTGTTCTGACTGCTCCACTGACCAGCTGTTTTCCCATCTCTCTCCCTGTCCTTAAGCCTCCCGATTACCTTAGACAAAACAATATTGAAATTAGGCCAATTAATAACTCTGCAATGGCTTCTAAGTGTTCTAAGTGAAAGGAAGAGTCACACGTCTCTCTTAGTAGATCAAAAGCTAGAAATGGTTATACTGATCTGTCGAAAGCTGAGATAGGCCAAAAGCGAGAGCTCCTGAACCAGTTAGACAAGTTGCAAATGCAAAGGTAAAGTTCTTGAAGGAAATTAAAAGTCCTACTCCAATAAACACACGAAAGAAAACAAAACAACCTGATTACTGAAATAGAGAAAGTTTTAGTGGTCTGGATAGAAGATCAAACCAGATATAACATTCCTTTAAGCCAAAGCCTAATCCAGAGGATGGTCCTCTCTTCAATTATATGAAGCCTGAGACAGGTGAGGAAACTGCTGAAGAAAAAAATTGGAAGCTAACAGAGGCTGGTTCATGAGGTTTAAGGCGAGCAGGCATCTTAGCATAACATAGAAGTACAAGGTGAAACAGCAAGTGCTGATATAGAAGCTGCATCAAGTTATCCAGAAGATCTAGCTCAAATCATTGAAGTGCCTACACTAAGGAGATTTTCAATGTTGAGAAAACAGCCTTCTACTGCAAGAAGATGCCATCCAGGACTTTCATAGCTAGAAAGGAGAAATCAATGTCTACCTTCAAAGATTCAAAGGACAGGCTGCCTCTCTTGTTAGATGCTAATGTACCTGGTGACTTTAGGTTGAAGCCAATGTTCATTTACCATACCTAAAATCCTAGGGCCCTTAACAATTATGCAAAATCTACTCTGTGCTCTATAAATTGAACAACAAAGTCTGGATGACAGCATATCTGTTTATATTACAGCATGATTTACTGAATATTTTAACCCCACTATTGATATCTACTGCTCAGAAAAAGATTCCTTTCAAAATATTACTGCTCACTGACAATGCACCTAGTCTCCCCAGACCTCTGATAGAGATGTTCAAAATTAACGTTGTTTTCATGCCTACTAACAAAACATATCCTGCAGCCCATGGATCATGGAGTAATTTCAGGCTGGGTACAGTGGTTTATGCCTATAATCCCAGCACACTGGGGGCCAAGGTGGGAGGATCACTTGAGGCCAGGAGTTCAAGACCAGCCTCAGCAACATAGCAAGACCCAATCTCTACAAAAAATTTTTAAAAAGTAGTTGGGTGTGGTGGTGCTCACCTGTAATCCCAGCTATTCGGAAGGCTGAGGTGGAAAGATTGCTTGAGCCCAGGAAGGAATATGATTGTGCCACTGCACTCCAGCCTGGGCAACAGAGCAAGACCCCATCTCTTTAAGAAGAACATTTCTTAAGGCTATAGCTGCTATATATAGTGATTCCTCTGATGGATCCAGACAAAGTAAATCGAAAACCTTCTGCAAAGGATTCACCATTCCAGAGGCCATAAAGAGCAGTCATGATTCATGAGAAGATGCCAAAATATCAACATTAACAATCATTTGAAAAGAAGAGATTCCAGCCCTCAAGGATGACTTTGAAGGGTTGAAGACTTCAGTAACTGCAGATGTGGTGGAAACAGTAAAAGAACTAGGAGTTTTTGTGTTTTTTTTGAGACAGGGTCTCATTCTGTTGCCAGGGCTAGAGTGCAGTGGCATCATCATAGCTCACTGCAGCCTCCAACTCCTGGACTAAAGCAATCCTCCTGCCTCAGCCTCCCTAGAGAGTTAGGTAGGACTATAGGTATGTACCACTACACCTAATTTATTTTTTGTGCAGACAGGGTCTTATTATTGACCAGGCTAGTCTCAAACTCTTAGCCTTGGCCTCCCAAAATGCTAGGATTTTAGGCATGAGCCACCATGCCTGGGCAAAAAGTGGTTTCTTTAGATGGAATCTACTTCTGGTGAAGATGCTGTGAACATTATTGAAATAAAAACAAAGGATTTAGACATAAACTTAGTTGACAATGCAGCAGCATGGTTTGAGAGCATTTACTCCAATTTTAAAAGTAGTTCTACTGTGGGTAAAATGCTACCAAACAACACTGCATACTACAGAAAAATCTTTCATGAAAGAGTCAATTAATGCTGCAAACTTCACTGTTATCTTAAGAAACTGCCATAGTCACCTAACCTTCAGCACCACCACCCTGATCAGTCAGCAGCCATCAAAGGGTCAGCCATCAGGCAAGACCCTCTATCAGTAAAAAGATTACAACTTGCTGAAGGCTCAGATGATGGCATTTTTTAAGCCATAAGTATATAAGTATTTTTTATATAAGTACCTTTTTTTAAGACATAATACTATTGCACACGTAACAGGCTACAGTGTAGCCTAAAGATAACTTTTATATGCACTGAGAAACCAAAACATTCATGTGACTAGTTTTATTGCAACATTCACTTTATTGCCGTGGTCCCACAGTATTTCCAAGATGTGCCTGTACACCCAATCTCTCTTCAGTTACTGTAAGAACAAACACATTGCGGCAATTTGTCTCCCTTGGGACAGCAATACCCAGGTTAAGAACACTGTCCTCCATGCTTGACAGCCATACAGTTTTCAACAAGGGAGTGAATTGCTCAAATGTGCTTTTCCAGAAAAATCACCCTGGCAGTAGCAGGGGCACAAGGTAATGAGTTCATGTTTGTTCTAATAGTTGCTGAAGGAATCTGACAGGGCTGTAGGATAAAAGGGAAGTACTCAGAACCAAGACTCCCAATCCTGCTTCCAGCAAAGCAGCTCTACTTCTCTCCTATCTTGACCTATAAGGTTTCTTTTGAAAATGCCCCACAGATATTAGGAACAAAGTGTGTGTGTGTGTGTGGGGGGGGGGTGCAGGGTGTGAAACCTGCTGTAAACCAGAGACTAGAGGGGATGAAACTAGAGGCAAAACCACCAAGAACTTCTAAGGGTCAACAGAGTGTATAGTTAGGGGAAAGTGTTCCAAGGACAGAGGAGAGGCCAGATTAGAGAAATATTTATAATGTAGACTTGACAATATGCTGTGAAAAAGTAAAAGGGTCTAATCAGGTAAGGGATGGTTACAACAACTGCCAGTGACTGACCACTTACTAAGGGCCAAGAATCGTGCCAGGTACACAGTGAGATATATAGAATAAAGCCTTCCAAAGCCCCCATGACATGGTGACTCTTACTTCCACTTACAGGTGAAAGCAGAAAAGATTAAGTTTTCTTGTAATAAAGAAACTCATCCAAGGTCCACAACTAGTAAGTTGCAGAGGCAGAATTTGAATCAAGATCTAACTCTAAGGCTGTGCTATACATGTAAAGAATATAGCAGAAGGGACTGAAGGAGAGGTGGATTTTCAGTGTTAGTTGTACCTCACCACAAAACAGAAACATTTGTTTCTAGGGGCTCAAAATGATGTTGGAGCTACATATTTGGGTGTCAGAAAAAAAAAAAGAGTAAAAAGATGTGAAAGAGATCACCCAGGAATAAGGACAGTATCCCAAGAACAAGTTTAGTAGGCAGGCAAAGGGAGAAAAATCCATCCATCAAAAGACTCTGAGAAACATTCAGAAAGAAAAGAGAGTCTTTGGTCATACCACCCTGAAACCCCTAATCTTCTCTGACCTCAGAAGCTAAAGTTTGAGTGTAGTTAGCACTTGGACAGGAGAAAGGGAGGACAGCATTTCAGACAGAAGTTATCTCCCCAATCAACAGAGGAGAGTATCTGGCCGGGCGCGGTGGCTCACGCCTGTAATCCTAGTACTCTGGGAGGCTGAGGCGGGCGGATTGCTCGAGGTCAGGAGTTCAAAACCAGCCTGAGCAAGAGCGAGACCCCATCTCTACTATAAATAGAAACAAATTAATTGGCCAACTAATATATATAGAAAAAATTAGTCGGGCATGGTGGCGCATGCCTGTAGGCCCAGCTACTTGGGAGGCTGAGGCAGCAGGGTTGCTCGAGCCCAGGAGTTTGAGGTTGCTGTGAGCTAGGCTGACGCCATGGCTCTCACTCTATCCTGGGCAACAAAGCGAGACTCTGTCTCAAAAAAAAAAAAAAAAAAAAAAAGGAAGGGAAATCTAAGCACAATAGACATTCATAGGAATCAAGAACGATGACAAATGAAAAGTATCCAACAGGTGTGACTATTAGAAATTCCCGATAAAAATAATTCTTTATTTAATACCACTGTAACACTGCCTGTAGCAGCAACAAAAGCAAAACAACTAAAATATCCACCATAAGAATATTAAAATGACCACACTACCCAAAGCGACCTACAGATTCAATACAATCCCTATCAAAATACACCAATGATGTTTTTTACAGAAATAGAAAAAGCAATCCTAAAATTCACATGGAATCTCAAAAGATCCTGAATAGCCAATGCAATCCTAAGCAAAGAGAATAAAGCCGGAGGCTTCACACTACTTCCCCTCAAAGTATACTACAAAGCTATAGTAGCCATAAAAACAGCACAGTCCTGGCATAAAAACAGACACAAAGACCAGTTGAACAGAATAGAAAACCAAAAATAAGTCCGCATATTTACAGCCAACTGATTTTCAACAGAGGTGCAAAAATATATATTGGGGAAAGGACAGACTCTTCAATAAATGGTGCAGGGAAAACAGGATATCCATGTGCAGAAAAAGCAAACTAGACCCCTAATCTCTCACTATATATATATA
Source organism: Mirza zaza (assembly GCA_008750895.1). Taxonomy (NCBI): domain Eukaryota; kingdom Metazoa; phylum Chordata; class Mammalia; order Primates; family Cheirogaleidae; genus Mirza; species Mirza zaza. The sequence continues at coordinate 25,506 of VSMD01073439.1, forward strand.
TATATATAAATCAACTCAAAATGAATTAAAGATATAAATGTAAGACCTGAAACTATGAAACTACTAGAAGAATAAACAGGGAAACCCTTCACGACATTGGTCTGGGCAAAAATTTTATGAATAAAATCTCAAAAGCACAGGTAACCAAAGCAAAAATAGGATTATAACAAACTAAAAAAAACTTCTGCACAGCAAAGGAAACAACACTGTGAAGAGACAACCTACAAAATGGGACAAAATACCTGCAAACAAATTCATCTGACGAGGGATTAATACCAAGAATACACAAGCATCTCAAATCAATAGCCGAAAAAAAAATCCAATTAAGGCCGGGCGCGGTGGCTCAGGCCTGTAATCCTAGCTCTCTGGGAGGCCAAGGCGGGCGGATCGTTTGAGCTCAGGAGTTCGAGACCAGCCTGAGCAAGAGCGAGACCCCATCTCTACTATAAATAGAAAGAAATTAATTGGCCAACTAATATATATAGAAAAAATTAGCCGGGCATGGTGGCCCATGCCTGTAGGCCCAGCTACTTGGGAGGCTGAGGCAGGAGGATTGCTTGAGCCCAGGAGTTTGAGGTTGCTGTGAGCTAGGCTGACGCCACGGCACTCACGCTAGCCTGGGCAATAAAGTGA
>VSMD01073447.1:0-24330 GCA_008750895.1 Mirza zaza
CTTGGCTCCTTTCAAAGAGTGAGTGGCGCCAAAAACTGATCCCTTCGGTGGGACCTTCCCTCCTATGCCTCACCCAGGGGTGTGAGGAGTCTCCCCAAAGAAGCCTCCTCTATCCTGTCCAGTTCGGGGCTGCCCGCGGAGGGACCCTGGGCCGGGCCAGTGGAAGGGACAGGGAAGACGTGGGACGACACTGAGGTGGCCCCACTCCTACCCCGGGCTGGACCTGGGGACAGTCTCAGCCATCTCTCACAGTGTCCACCCCCGCAGGCTGGCCCTCACAGAGGAACAGCAGCTGTTGTTCGAGAAGCTGACTCTGTACTGCGACAGCTACATCCAGCTCATCCCCATTTCCTTCGTGCTGGGTGAGCTCCCCCTTCCGGCTGTCCGGTCCCGTGGCCGCCGGGCTCCAGGCAGACCCCGGGCAGACCCCGGGGAGACCCCGGGCAGACGCCGGGCAGACGCCGGGCAGACCCCGGGCAGACCCCGGGGAGACCCCGGGCAGACGCCGGGCAGACGCCGGGCAGACCCCGGGGAGATGGGGCGAAAGGGGCGGGAGGAGCAAGGCCCGCGGCTTGTCGGTGCCTCTCTGGTTCTGGCGGCGTGCAGACCGAGCCAGAGACACCCAAGCCAGACATCAGGAAGGACGTCCCGCTGTCACTGTCAGCGCTCAAAACCCCGTTGCCCGAGGGCAGCGCCGACATCCGGGTCCCCGGCGCCCCTGCGCAGGAGGGGAGGGCCTCTGGCGGATTTCTGGGGTGGGCAGGGGACTCCTGGGAGAGACAGCCCGTGCCGCTTTCGCCCGCAAGCGAGGCTCTGCCTGGCCGCTGCAGCCCCCGGCGCCTTCCGGGGAAGCTGGGGCTGGGTCTAGCGTCGCGCAGACGCAGAAACGGCGGCGTCGCGGGCGCTGGGCTCCGGCCCAGCCCCTCCCCCCTCCCCGCGCCCCCTGCCCAGGCTTCTACGTGACGCTGGTCGTGACCCGCTGGTGGAACCAGTACGAGAACCTGCCGTGGCCCGACCGCCTCATGAGCCTGGTGTCGGGCTTCGTGGAGGGCAAGGACGAGCACGGCCGGCTGCTGCGACGCACGCTCATCCGCTACGCCAACCTGGGCAACGTGCTCATCCTGCGCAGCATCAGCACCGCCGTCTACAAGCGCTTTCCCAGCCTCCAGCACCTGGTGCAAGCAGGTGGGCGGGCCCGCGAGTGGGCGGGGCGGGGCCAGAGAGGGGTGTGGCGGACGCGGAAGATGGGTGGAGCCAGAGTCCTTTGGACTCGAGGATTGGGTGGCCCAGGAGCGGGGTGGGGCCAAAACCTGGGGGACGAACTGGGCGGGATGGAGTCTGGAGCTTACCCTGGAAGGATAGGCATTCGAGGCAGGACTAAGGACCCTTGAGGGACAGGGAAAGGGTGGCCAGCCTTGGGAACTGGTGGGGTAGTAGGCTCTACATCCCTCTGCCCTTGCCCCTGCTGATCTCCAGTTTCTAGTCTGGAGGTCTGTGACATCGTTCTCTGGCCTCCCCTTCGGCCTTGCCAGACCTGGTCCTGGTTAATAAGACAGTCCCCTGTCACGTGCTCGGCCCAGAACAACACATAGTGGATGCTCAGTAATTTTTTGCCGAAAGATGGCAAAGGAGTGCCAAGGTCCCTATGGGGTCAGCAGGGCCTGGCCTGGTCACCCAGTGCCAGCACCCGTTCTGCAGTTTCTCCCACACACCGACTTCTTCGTTGTACTCCGTAGGCTTTATGACCCCCGTTGAACACAAGCGGTTCGAAAAATTGAGCTTACCACACAACATGTTCTGGGTGCCCTGGGTGTGGTTTGCCAACCTGACAATGAAGGCCTGGCTCGACGGCCGAATCCGGGACTCTATTCTGCTCCAGAGCCTGCTAAACGTGAGCCCGCTGCACAGATGGGGCTGCAAAGGGGTGGGAAGGGTGTGGCCCAGATGAAACAGGTTTCCTACAAAGAAAAAGCTGGAGCCCCTGAAGGTCTTCCCGGAGTCTGTGGTGGAGTTATAGGATCTTTTCCAACAGGATTCCACAGCCCAAGGTGGTTCCTCCTCAAATGCCCCTCCCATCTCCCCTCTAAGTGGGCCTGTGAGATCTTGGTTCCTTTTAGCTGGATGAAGAGGTTGAGGCATAGAGAGGTTTTGTGAGCTGCCCATGACCACACAGCTGAGACTGGACCATGAGCACGAGACATTGGTACCTGGAGAAGAGCTGGCGGTGCTCCTGGGAGAGCAGGTGGTGCTCAGAACCCCATCCCTCCCTCCTGTCCCCCAGGAAATGAACACCCTGCGTACTCAGTGTGGACACCTGTATGCCTACGACTGGATCAGTGTCCCATTGGTGTACACACAGGTGAGGATTATGCTGGTGAGGCTGCCCCTTTGGGAAACTGAGGCTAGAGGGACCTAGGAAGTAGCCTGTGATGAGAAGGGCTCACCTGGAGGCTGAATAAAAAGCCCACCCTGGGAGTTGGGTCTGGACTTTGAAGTGCCAAGTTCTAAGAGTCCAGGCTCCTGCCTGGTCCAGCCCAGTAAAGGCAATGTAATTATTCCCATTTTTAAAGAGGAGTTAACAGAGACCCAAAGTCACATGAGTATGAAAGTCAGAGCAAGGCATCGGACTCGCAGCCTCAGGAACTTCCTGATTTCAGGGTCCCCACCAGCCCTTTTCTGCCACCTCCTCCTCTCTCCCCTCCTAGGTGGTGACTGTGGCAGTGTACAGCTTCTTCCTGGCCTGCCTCGTTGGGCGGCAGTTTCTGAACCCGGCCAAGTCCTACCCTGGCCATGAGCTGGACCTGGTCGTGCCCCTCTTCACATTCCTACAGTTCTTCTTCTATGTTGGCTGGCTGAAGGTGAGCCTCTCCAGCACCTGGACGGGCTGGAGGCATGGCCAGAGGGGTCCTGGCCATCAGCGGCCCGGGATGAGAATGGACAGCCAGGAAAGGAGGGTCTCAAATATGAAAAGTAGCGTGTTGGGCCCCAACCACAGTGCACTGGTCTACATGTTCCCCATGTTGTTACACATGCAGAAACTGAGACCCCAAGAGGGGAGGGGCCTGCTTGAGGCCTGTGTCTGATTCCAGTGCTTCACCCCAGGCCCAGAACTCAGCAGCATGAAAGACAGGGAAAGCTCAGTCAGTCTAACCATTTGGTGCCCCCTGAAGAGAATGTTCTTCAGATGTTTCCAGAGCAAGGGGAATTCATGGAATCTGAGTGGCAGTGGCAGGTTCTGCTGGTGAGGCCACATCTCACCTCTGCTTGGTAAAACAAAGCCCTGAGGTTGACTAACCCCTGCCCTTTAGAAGGCAGATTGGCACCACCTGTCCTTACTCAAGATGCCTATGGGGGTGGGGGTGGGGTCTCTCATCCCTACCCCTGTGACTCATCCAAGTATTCCTTCCCACCTCTGCCAGTACTCCTCCTAACAATAGAAAACAGTTTTCTCTCCACCTCTTTATCTTTCCTTCTTTCTCTTGCCCACCCACTTCTCCCTTTCTTCTTTCTTCCTTTATTTTTTGGTAGCTGTGGTGTGGGCCTCCCTCTCTCCCCCTCCTGTCCATGTGTATCACACACACATACACACATACATTTGCATTTTTGATTCCCTCTATATCCTCCCCCCAGTTGTCTTTGGTTTCTGCAGATCAAAACAGATCACACCACTTTTATGCTTGAAATTCTCCAAGGTGCCCCAATTGCTTGCAAGATGTCCCCTGGATCCTTAAGGCAGCTCATCACCTCTGGGGGGCTTTGCCAGGGTACATCAGAGATTAGTATCCAGGAATCTGCCCACTTGGACCACCCTTTAATTCAGCATAGCCTCAGTATATATCTCTGTTGCATTAGACTATAATGAATAAATGTTTGAAAACATGAATGAATGAATAAAATAATGTAATTCCAGGTAAGATACGTGCGGTGAGAGAAAGGTGATGACTTCAGCTGAGTGACACACTCAGGGACAGCTGTGGGTGTTCAGAGAGGGACGAGCTCAGGAAAGTCAGAGGGGCTGAGGGTCCCTAAGGGAAGGGGTTGTGGCTTTGAAGACAATGGTCAGGCAGGAAGGGTATCCTGGGGTTAGAAATGGTAGGAGCTAAGGTGTAAGAGTGGGAAGCAGGGCCTCAGGGAGTTTTACCTGAGGGTTCCAAAGCCTCACCTATCTTCAAGGTGGCAGAGCAGCTCATCAACCCTTTTGGAGAGGATGATGATGATTTTGAGACCAACTGGATTGTCGACAGGAATTTACAGGTATGGGGAGAGTGGGAGAGGCCATACCGTGGACCCTCCCCAAACTGGACCCCAAGGAAGGGGACTCCACAGTTCTATAGGGGGGCCTCACAGTCAATTGTCATCCCCTCCCATCCCACGGCCCCCTGCAGCCAACCATTCACTCACAGGATTCTCACCTCAACTTTTGAGACTGCAGGTTGACATCGGTCTATTTCACAGGTAGGGAAACTGAGGTCCAGAGAGAGGGAAGTGACTTCTCCAAGCCATCAGGCAAGTTCACGGCCCTGCCTGGGATGACGCTTCTGTTTGGCTTCTCCCTCTGTCCCTGGTGACCAGGTGTCCCTGTTGGCTGTGGATGAGATGCACCAGGATGTGCCTCGGATAGAGCGGGACATGTATTGGAATGAGCCAGAACCACAGCCTCCCTACACAGCTGCTTCCGCCCATTTCCGCCGACCCTCCTTTATGGGCTCCACCTTCAACATCAGGTGGGCAGTGCCAGGGAGCCAGGTGGGAAGCCCCTCAAGTGCAGGTGCCTGCCTAAGAACTTATTACTAGAACAGTGCTAGTTACTAAGGTCACATAGCTAGCAAACAGCACATCTGAGCCAAGTATGTCTGGTTCCACCTCTGCACTCTTATCTGTGCTGCTCAAGCTAGAAGGGCTCTTGGGTTCCTCCAGTCTAAGTTCTTCCTTGTCCAGAAACTGAGGCCCAGGGAGAAAAAGGGACTTACTCAAAGAACAGCCAGTGATCAGGGATGCAGTAGGACATTAGGGTCTGGTTCCTGTTATCCAGAGCTATTAGCATCCAGAACTGTGTTTTCTAATAGGCTAAGGTGTTTCGATGGGGAGTGGAAGTGGGTTCCCTGGGATGGGGGAGGGGTGGCAAGCATGTCCCAGCAGGAGGCTAGGCCAACACAGGTACCTCCTGAGTAGACTTTGTCCCACAGAGTAAAGGCCTCAGGCTCCCCACAGCAACCAGACCTTCCTCCTCATGCTCCCATTTCCCTGATTCGGTCAGCATCCCTCTTGAGCTGTATGTAGTGTGCTGGAGGGCTGTCCCAGACGGTCCTCTCTCCCTAGGATGACAGAGTTGAGAGGGCTTTGAAGAGTGTTTGGTACACATCAGGGTCCATACTCAAGGTTTTCTTCCACGGTATCCAGTGGTGTTCTCTCCTTGCTCTTTTTTTTTTTTTTTTTTTTTTTTTTAGACAGAGTCTAATTCTGTTGCCCAGGCTAGAGTGCCATGGCGTCAGCCTAGCTCACAGCAACCTCAAACTCCTGGACTCAAGTGATCCTCCTGCCCCAGCCTCCAGAGTAGCTGAGACTACAGGAATGCACCACCATGCCTGGCTAAATTTTTCTATATATTTTTAGTTGGCCAATTCATTTCTTTCTATTTTTAGTAGAGACAGAGTCTCACTCTTGCTTAGGCTGGTTTCGAACTCCTGACCTCGAGTGATCTGCCCGCCTTGGCCTCCCAGAGTGCTAGGATTACAAGTGTGAGCCACCGCACCCAGCCTCTCCTTGCTGCAATTAGGACTAGAGTCTATGGGTTAGTGTGAAGGGTTGGGAATGTGACATGAAGGCTGGGGGCTCGGCTTGCTTAGGTCAGAAACATTTCTGGAGAATGCCTTTGAGCCCTATGCAGTCTGTACCCCAGCAGCTGAAGGTCGGAGTGGGGGAAAGTGGATAACAGAATAATAAAGCATAGACTGTCTCCAAGGAATTCACAATTTAGTGAGGGAGCTCAAACCCAAGGCCCAAACTCTGGGTACAAGGTACAAAGTACTAGATGCCTAGAAAAAGGGTATAACAGAAGTCACCTTGGCTGGGCCTAGGGGTGGGCCTTGGAGCATGGGGAGAATTCAGACTTGGGCAAGGGCAGGCCATACTCTGGTATAGGTAAGTTCTCTCTTGCAGAGTAAAGGTCTTGGGCTCCCAAAAAGTCTGCTGCCAGGAAGCCAAACTTATCTTTTTTTTGAGACAGAGTCTCAATTTGTTGCCCAGGCTAGAGTGAGTGCTGTGGCGTCAACCTAGCTCACAGCAACCTCAAACTCCTGGGCTCAAGCAATCCTGCCTCAGCCTCCCAAGTAGCTGGGACTACAGGCATGCACCACCATGCCCAGTTAATTTTTTCTATATATATATTAGTTGGCCAATTTCTATTTATAGTAGAGACGGGGTCTCGCTCTTGCTCATGCTGGTTTCGAACTCCTGACCTTAAGCAATCCACCCGCCTCGGCCTTCCAGAGTGCTAGGATTACAGGCGTGAGCCACTGCACCCGACCCAAACTTCTATTTTTGTGGCTGTCGCTCCCCTGTTAGAACCACAAATCCCTGGCCTTGCCCAGTCATTCTTAGGCCTGATCTGAACCACCCATACCTGGGGACCACTGGTTCTGACTGCCTGGAGTGAGGTGTTTTAAAGGGAAGAAACAAGTGATGAAGAGGAGGCCCTTCAATGCCAGGCAGGGGGTATGTTGACTGCGGGCAAGATGGAGTCACAAGACAGAGCGAGATGAGCTGGGCCTTGAGGGCTCAGTCGGGAAGTACAGGATGGATCAGGAGAGAGGTGAGAGTTGGAGTATTGTGAGGAAGGCTGTGTGGCCTTGGCCTTGGGAGGGAGAGGACAGGGTAAGAGAGAAGCATGGTCAGGCTTTGATCCTTTGTCCACTCGCTCAGCCCTGTGTCTCCCCCTTCTTTCCAGCCTGCCCCAAGAAGATATGGAGTTCCAACCGAATCAGGAGGAGGACGAGGACGACGCTCACGCTGGCATTATAGTCCGCTTCCTAGGGCTGCAGTCCCATGACCGCTATCCTCCCAGGACAAACTCAAAGACCAAACTACTATGGCCCAAGGAGTCGTTTCTCCATGAGGGCCAGCCCAAGAACCCCAAGGGGGCCAAACAGAACCTTAACGGCCAGGAAGACAGCAAGGCCTGGAAGCTTAAGGCAGTGGACACCTTCAAGTCCGCTCCACTGTATCAGAGGCCAGGCTACTACAGTGCCCCCCAGACGCCCCTCAGCCCCACACCCATGGTCTTCCCCCCTGAACAATCAGAACCCCCAGGGCTTCACAGTGTTGCAGGCATAGATACCAAAGATAAAAGCCTAAAGCTTGAGACTTCTGGGGACAAGAACAGTTTTGAATTGCTTTCAGAAGGTGATAAGGCCTTGGTGGAGCAACCAGAAGCATCTCGTGTGAGGAGAAAAACTGTGGAGTTTAACCTGACAGATATGCCGGAAATCCCTGAACATCTCAAAGAACCACATTTGGACCAGTCAGCAACCAACATACACACTATACTCAAAGATCGTGCAGATCCTTATTGGGCCTTGGAAAACAGGTCTGTGCTCCACCCAGGCCAGGGTCACTGCGCTGTCCTCTGTGCATGAGCCCTCTCCTCCCTCCCCAGCCCAGCCTCCCTTGCTGAGTCTACCCTTCCTCCAGAGTCCTATGGTTCCATCACTGCCAGAGCATGCTGGACCTATGCCCAGCACTGGCTCAGGGTATATACCTGGCCACCTCAGTAGGGACCTTAGAAGTGTTGGGAACTTTTGCTCACTTCACCCAAGAGCCTGACATTACCAGGAAGACTTCCTGGGGACTCAGGTAAGGGATGAGGTTGCACTGACAAGAATGATGCTGGAGGAAGAGCTGCCCCAGGGTAGGTAGGCCAAGCTTAGGTGAGCAGCTATCACTGGGCCCAGCTTACTCTGAGTAGGGGTAGCTGACACAAAAAACACAAGGCAGAACTAAGGGTTCTAGGCTGTAGCCCAAGGACTCAGAGCCCAGAATCAGCTGGCAAATGACAAATGAACACTTCCTCATAACACTCTATGGTGGTACCCAAGTACTGCCACACCCCCAGGAACTGGCAGATGGGGGCAAACATTTAACTTTGTGCTTCCCTGGGGTCAGCCCAAAACTGCCATAAAACCAAGAGATGTTTCCCTTTATTCCAGATTCCTTGGACATTTTCACCCAACTGGAAACACTCTACCTCACCTCAAATCATAATGTGGGGAGGAAGTGTAACTTCCCATTTCTAGTTTTCAAGAAGTTGCTTTTGTGGTCAGAACACAGCTATCGTGATTGAAAACTTGAAGGAGCAACAATTTCAGTCTTACTTCTTCAGCTAGATAGGAACTTTGTAAGTCACCTATGACTTTAGGAAAAGGTGTCATTTAAGATCCATGTCAACCTTTGCCCTCCTACTGGTAAATTTAGTATTGAAATGAAGGTACCTTCCATACTCATGCTGTGAACTTTCTCACATTCTCAATAGGGATGAAGCACATTCCTAACCTGTTTCCTAAGGGGGACGCTTCACCGGCCTGGTCCTCACCTGCATGTACACCAGCAGGACACTGATCCGGTCACAGCCATCCAGCTGTCCACACTGAAGAGTATGTTCCTCTGACAGCCTGAATTAAATGGTTAGCTTAATGGTTAACAAAAATCAGTAGTCCAAGACTACTTCAGCCTTTAAATGCCTTTTATACATAAAAACTGTGAAAGCTACAATGAATTCCTAGAAACATGCAATTCAGAATCAGGAGTCCTTAGTCCTGGTCTGAATTCAACACAGCCACACCTTTGTTTATCTTTTTCAAACTAGAACAGTTTAATAAATATAAATATTCTCCTAAGTGGTCCATTTTGATTAGTGTGATTGTAACCTAACTGTGGCACTAAGAAATCCAGAAGATGGCTTAGACAGATTTTTGGCCCATCCCAAGATCTCAAAGACAACAGCTGGGTACCAAATTTCTTTATTTGAAGGAATGGTACAAATGAAAGAACTTGTGGATGTTTGGTACAACTTACAGAAAAGGTAAAGGAAACCCCGACATGCATGTACTGCCTGGGTGACCATGGAAGTCACCCCGTGGCTATGGGGAAGTTAGCCTAAGGCTTAGCTGTTATCACTGTCTCCCAGGGTGTGCTTGTCAAAGAGATACTCCGCCATGCCAGATTCAGGGGCTCCCATCTTACGCAGGTTGGTTACGTGGTCACCCAATTCTTTGATGGATTTCACCTGCTCATCCAGGTAATGCGTCTCAAGGAAGTCACACAACTAGAAAACAGGACAGAAAAGTTAGTGGTCAGTTTTACCAACCACTAAGGCAAATGTTTCCCCTGTATTTATTCCTTGGGTTTCCAATACTCACGTGGGGGTCATTTTTGTCAGTGGCCAGTTTGTGCAGTTCCAGTAATGACTGATTCACACTTTTTTCCAAGTGTAATGCACACTCCATTGCATACAGCCCGCTCTCCCAATCATCATGGTCTGGTTTCTAAATGAGAGGTTAGGTCAATGCATCTCTACCAATTAACCCACAAGTCAACAAGCATACAACATCTAACCACCATGCTTTGGCAAAAGGGACTTCCAAGTTTCCTGACAATAGCTTCCTATGCAACATCTTTGCCAATTACTGTTTGCCTACTTTAGTTTAGATGGTAGGGCTAAAAAGGCACAAAAAGGGCAAAAGCCCAGTATATCACCATTTTATAAAGGCAACTTCTAGTTTCTAAATGATTTCTGATATCTGAGTACAGCTTGATTAACAAAGTATGACACCCTTAGGATCTTTTGTTCACCTGGATGTCCTGAAGGAAGATTCGGCCACCTCGTTGGTTCTGCAGCTTCATCAGTTTCTCAGCATGTTCCCTCTCCTCATGAGATTGGTGAAGAAAGTATTTGGCAAAATTCTTCAAAGCCACATCATCGCGGTCAAAGTAATAAGACTGAAAGTGAAACACAAACATGTTATGTTAGGGATTCCCAAAGGAAGGTAGCTATAACAGACTACAAGGAGTAGAAGTGGCCTGCTAGCCTAGCCTTGCTTTTCAGAGCACAGCATGAAGGGGTCAGTGCCTAAGGAGAGTAGGGCAGGTATGTTCCCAGATTGAACCCAACAGTAATGTTTCTATTTTGAAATAGAAAATCGAAACTTGATCTTGAATGTTTACTTCAAGGAACCTTTAGAATATCATGGGATTTCAGTGTCTTCAGGATCTGTATTAGTACAGAGGAAATTTCTCATGGCCAGTGCCAAATCTGAAGAGAGTGTACTGGAGCATAACACTGCAATGAGTCCCTCCTGCCTCTCTCCTGGATTAACCATGTTAAAGCACGGTTAAAACAAAGCACTCAGGAGCTTGCTAACTGTACAGCAGACTGCTGGATTTATTTATAAAATTAACCCCCCATGCAAAGTGACAATTGTGGGCAATATGTTGATGTCAACACTATCAGCAGAAAGCGAATATTTGACTTTCAATTTTGGCTGTTTACTGTATTTGAGTGTTCCTGAAAGGCAATGACAGTCATAGAAATCAAGGCCTATTTTAATATTCATTTGGAATATGTCTGTCTTGGATAATTTGCACCATGAAAAAGCAATTCTAAGGAAGACTCCCCCCATACCTCAAAAGACCAGAATTTTGGAAAACCGATTCCACAGATTACTGCATGGAAAAATTCCTTGTCCAGTAACTTGCCCAGACTAAGAGTTGGGTTAGTGGGCCACAACTCCCGAAGAGTTAGGGAAAAAAAGGATAAAGAAGTTCTGAGGCACAAGGTTGGGTGACACTTCTGTGACTGCAGAGGGGAGATTTCTAGAGATATGCTTCAGTACAAGTGGAACTTACAGATAAGCAGAATCCAGATGTGGAGAGGGGTCGGCCCACGAGATAAGCCACTACGCACCAGCAACCAAGGTTGCTATCCGACACCATTATCCAGCAGGCCCGCCATACGTAGGGGGATGGGAGGGAGGTAGATGCTCAAAAAACGGAGGGCCTCTGGGCCAAATGATCAGAGACAGGAGGGACCAGAGTGCAAAAATCCACCTTCCCAACCACGGATCGACTGCACAGACTGCAAGCCTGGCAACTCCGGGATCTCCTTAAATACAGAGAAGTGTGCAGAGGCGGCCCCTGACTACGAGAGAGCTTTCCCAGGGGACAGCTGAAAAGCGCCAACTGCCCAGACTTTCTGCGCCAGAGAGAGTCCTGGGAGACCTCGAGCAGCCTCCATTTTCCAGAAGGGCGCCGGGAGGGGTTGGGGGAAGCCCGCCGGTAGCCACACCCCCGCCCCGCCTGCCCGCTGGGGAAGGCCGCGCCCGGCCTCCACCCCGCCGCGGGCCCGCCCGCGCTCACCATGGACAGATAGACGTAGGAGGCGTAGAGCTCCAGGTTGATCTGGCGGTTGATGGCGGCCTCCGAGTCCTGGTGGTAGTTCTGGCGCACCTGCGAGGTGGACGCGGTCGTCATGGCGGCGGCTGAGGAGAGGCGGCGGCGGGGGCCTTGGGGCGGTCCGAAAAAGCGGTGAGGAGGTGGCGGAGGGCTGGCTCTGAGCGGCCGGCCGGGTGGGGGTCGAGCGCCGGGTTCCGTCCAAGCACTGTTGAAGCAGGAAGCCGCGGCGACTCTCGGCGAAGAACGTCTGGCGCAGCTGGTTGCGCGCTCGCCTCTTATAGTGGCGGCGGCGTCAGGGCCCCCGGCCAATCAGCGCCGCCCGCCCGCCGCCGCGCCCGCTCCTTCCGGTGGGCGCGCGGGCCCCGCCCCCTGGGATGGGGGAGAGACGGTGGCGCTGGGGCCTGAGGCCACTGAGAGTATTGGGAAGAGCCCTGAGTACCCCCGGGACAAGGGCGGCCCAGGGATTGGGAGTGGGCGTCTCTGTGCTGCTAGGGCCCACCAAGTGGGCTTGGAGGGAAGCTGTGAGGAGGCGGAGGAAGCCCACCTCGGAGCCCCGACTCCAGCGGCGTCCTGGGCCTTGGAACCGACGGGGCGGGGGTGATTCTCAGGTCCCAAATAGGCACCCTGAGGCTCTCGGCCAAGGGCATGTTATTAAAAAATGAAGGCAGTGTGGAAGCAGCTACCACACCCTACTGCAAATTGGGAAGGTGGAAACGTGGGCCTTGGGGACAGAGTGAGTCAGAAGTTGGGCTGGGAACGAGTGCGCTTTCTGAAAGTCTAGGATGGAGCACAATGGAGAAGTGGGGACGCGCGGCTGGTGTCTGGTTTGCTCGGCCCTTCTGACTGGGCGACCATGCCTGCCTTTTGCTGAAAGCAAATATGGCTCCTTGTGCAGTTTAGACAACAAAGGCTGGGCGGGCCTTGTTTCCCAGTTAGTCGTGGGGGGGTGCGCCACCTGGGCTTTGAGAAAATCGCTGGTGTCGCTTAAAACTCTAAGACCTCGTTGTTGGAAAGAAAGGAGAAGCGACTTGGATCTAGAAATGAAGCCCATGGAGGCCATTTGGAAATGGCCTCTCTATGGGGCCCAGTCACAGGAGCCTCAGGCTTAGGTGGCCCTAGAAGGAGCCACCCCCTGGGCTTGTCGTTGGAGAGAAGCTGATGGGGCTGGTGGCAGGTGACAAGTGCAAGGAACCCTGGAGGAGCAGGGCCAGTGTATGTGGCTTGTGGCTGAGTCGCAGGCACGGAGTGGGTGTGAATTCACGGCTAGCAGAACTGAAGCTGGCTTCCAGCTCCACTATTCTGTCCAGTCTTTTGACACATAGCTGGAGAACCTGTCAAAACCATTTTCAGGATACTTACAGCCCTACAACTGGAATTTGGACTTCCAAACCTTTTTTTAAGAAAGCAACTCTCATGAAATATTCAATTGCTGAGGGAATTAGGATGATTTCTTGAGTCTTTCTTTCTTGAGTCTTTACTGTATTTATTTCAAAATGAAACCTATACTACTTGCAGGAAAAACATTTTAGTAATGCTGGAGCTACATACAATACAGTAAGGATAATGATGCTGCTGAACAAGGGGTGCCTTACCCAATCTGGGAGGGGAGGTCAAGGAAGGCTTTCCTAAGAAAGTGACATTTGAGATACATGTGAAGAAAAAGTTAAAAGGAGGGAGATAGGGAAGGGAATTCCAAGCAGAGGGAATAGCATATGCAAAGATGTAAAGGTAGGTGTGAACATGCACGACCTATTCAAGGTACCTTACAAAAGTATGTTGGCCTGGAAAGTAGAGTGCATGTGGGGGGATGCTGGAAAAGGTGGAGTCTAGGGGCAAGGTCAGATAGGGTATGTGCCATAAAAAGGGGTTAAACTTTATCCTGAAGACAACATGGAAATACTGCACTAGATTTGTTTTTAGGAAGCTCACACTGAATCAACAGAAAACCTATTAGACTAAGAGTCCAGCAAAATCACCATACATAGAATGCAAAGCTTTTTTATACAATAGTAACCACCAGTTAGAAAATATATAAAACAATGAAAGAAAAAAATTATTTTCACTTTACATTGGCAACAAAAGCTTAAAAATACCTAGGAATAAAGTTAACAAGAAACATATCGGCCGGGCGCGGTGGCTCACGTCTGTAATCCTAGCACTCTGGGAGGCCGAGGAGGGCGGATTGCTCGAGGTCAGGAGTTCGAAACCAGCCTGAGCAAGAGTGAGACACCGTCTCTACTACAAATAGAAAGAAATTAATTGGCCAACTAATATATATAGAAAAAAATTAGCTGGGCATGGTGGCGCATGCCTGTCATCCCAGCTACTCGGGAGGCTGAGGCAGGAGGATTGCTTGAGCCCAGGAGTTTGAGGTTGCTGTGAGCTAGGCTGACGCCACGGCACTCACTCTAGCCTGGGCAACAAAGCGAGACTCTGTCTCAAAAAAAAAAAAAAAAAGAAAGAAACATATCATGGCGGGGCACCATGTCTCATGCCTGTAATCCTAGCACTCTGGGAGGCCAAGGCAGGAGGATTGCTTGAGCTCAGGAGCTTGAGACCACCCTGAGCAAGAGCGAGACTCTATATACTATAAATAGAAAGATATTATCCAAACAACTAAAAATAGAAAAAATTAGCTGGGCACAGTGGCACATGCCTGTAGTCCCAGCTACCCAGGAGGTTGAGGCAGGAGGATTGCTTGAGCCCAGGAGTTTGAGGTTGCTGTAAGCCAGGCTGACACCATGGCACTCTAGCCCAGGCAAGAGAGTGAGATTCTGTCTAAAAAAAAAAAAAGGAGATATGGTGAAAATTATAACTGCTTACTGCTGGACCAAAATAAAAACAAAGGCAAAACTTGCATAAATGAAGAAGAACATGTTTCTAAATTTCCAGCCTCTATTTTTTAAAGATGTCAATTCTCCCCAAATAAACCTACAAATTCAATGCAATTTCCATAAAATGCAGTCTTTTTTTTTTTTTAACTTCACAAAATGCTTCTAAAGTTCATTTGGAAGAGTCAGTCTTTGAATAGCTAATAAACATTTGGAGAAAAAAAGATTATGAGGGTAGATTTGCATTCCCTGCAACAAAAAAGTACAATAAAGTACTATAAACAGTGTGGTACTGCCACAGGAAGAGATGACCAGATCAATGCAACAGAATATCCCTACCCACATATGTATGGGAACTTGGGATGTGCTAAAGTGGCATTTCAAATTGGGAGTGAAAGAATGGGTTCAACAAATGATGTCAAAACAATTAATAGTCATGAAAAAAATGACTCAGTATTTAAATGGTTAAAAAATCCAAGCTTTAAAAAAAACCCTATAAAGTTTTAAGAAGGATATATAGATTATTATGTATAATTTGGGGTAAGGAGTATTCTGAGACTGTCAGAAACTGTAAAAGGACAGTGGCAGATTTAACTACTTAAAAATGAAAAGCTATAAGACAAAAGATGTCATAAAGTGAAAATAGAAATGACAAATTGGGTTGATATTTGCAGCTCATTTAAGTGATGAAGGTTAATAACCATAATATATAATATGTATTTTATATATCTAATTAAGTATTACATATATTTAAGTCACACCTTTTTATGATGCCTTTTTGATTGCCTTCCCAGATGCCGTAGGTGGTGAGGTCCTAGAAGGTAGGAATTGTTTCTGTTCTTCATCCCTGCACTCCCAGCATTTTGCAAGGTGTTTGTTACTTGGAACTCAGTATTTGTTGCATAAACAGATGGATGCCTGATTGAATCTGGAGGATGGATTAAAGTGAGGCAGGAGGGCTGGGTACCAGTTGGGAGACAGTAGTGTTAGTTCTCAGTAAGCAGAGGAGACAGAAAGAAGGTTTGAGAGATCTGGAGAAGACAGGATGGGATGAGGTGGTTGATTGGCTGACATGGGATTTGGGAGGTGAACAATGGGTAAAATACAGCCCCCCAGCTTTCTGGCCTGGGCAGCTGAGCTGATGCTGCCATTCACAGAGCCAGAGAGCACAGGTTTGGGGGAAGGCCCTTGGAGAAGGCCAGCTTGGTTTTGGACTGGATGTGCTGAGTTTCAAGGCTTCTAGGACATCGAGGTGGACAGAGCCAGCCTATAATTGGACCCACCAGGAGGAAGTCAGTCTGCTGTAGAAAGTAGGTTTCATGAGTCAGTATTGGCTGCATGCTTGGTTAAATACCTATGTAGCTATAGTGAACATCACAGCAAAACTGAGGGACATCTTGTGCTGTAGCTCACTGGGAGAGGCCAGCTGGGAAGAACGAAAGGGAAATCTTCTGTTGGGGTGTGTGTGTGTGTGTGTGTGTGTTTGCATTTTGCTTGGACCTGTTCTCCACCTTCTGGGAACCTGGGGTGTCAGAACTGCCATTTCTAAGCCTCTAGATTCTTCTGAAGCTGTGGCCTGGTCTTTGGACCTTTGTTGACCAGGAACCTACCCCTCCTCCTCCCTCCCCCCAGCCCAGCTCCTCGTGACTCGGAGGAGGCAGGGAGTTTGGCTGGCCTCCCAGGACAGCCGCCTCCCAGGGCCAGGAGCAGAAGGAAGGACGAGGGAGGGACCTCAGGCCAAGAGAAGAGCCAGACAGGTTGTTTCTGGAGGATCCACTTAACCCAGAGCAGGAAGGGGCAGACGTGGGGTTGCCTGGAAAGTGCAGTCCCACCGTGACTCAGCAGTCTGCTGGTCTGGAGGGGTTGGGCTTGGGCTCCAAAAGTGCTTTGTCATGGAGGGGAGGGAAAGTCAGAAGGCTTAAGGAGGGCTGTGGCTTCTCTGTGAGAAAAGGAGGGAAAGTTCCCCCATCCCCATTTCCCAGTGGCACAGACACCAGAGGCTAGACTGGGAACAAAGGGGTCTACATCACCCAGCCTGCCCCCAGTGGTGTTTTGCTAGAAAGGGGGTGTCATGTTTTTCTACCCATGCCTCCCTTAGTACCTTCCTGCCTCCTGGTCAGCTCTCCACAGATGTTGGGTCTCTCCCTTCTAGGATTGTGGCTCTGCGGTTACAAGTTAGGATTCCACAGCTAGGAAATCATAGACACTGGAATATTAAGGCTTAGAAGGGACTTTACAGAGTCCAAATCACCTGTTTTACAGATAAGGAGGTGAGGCCCAAAGAAGGCAGCGTGGCTTGCCCAAGGCCCTAGAGTCACTGGCAGAAACACAAGTTGAAAACTTAAAAGGGGGCCGGGCGCGGTGGCTCAAGCCTGTAATCCTAGCTCTTTGGGAGGCCGAGGTAGGCGGATCGTTTGAGCTCAGGAGTTCGAGACCAGCCTGAGCAAGAGCGAGACCCCATCTCTACTATAAACAGAAAGAAATTAATTGGCCAACTAAAATATATATAGAAAAACAAATTAGCCGGGCATGGTGGCACATGCCTGTAGTCCTAGCTACTTGGGAGGCTGAGGCAGCAGGATTGCTTGAGCCCAGGAGTTTGAGGTTGCTGTGAGCTAGGCTGACGCCATGGCACTCACTCTAGCCTGGGCAACAGAGTGAGACTCTGTCTCAAAAAAAAAAAAAAAAAAAAAACTTAAAAGGGAACACGACATGGCCATTAAAAATGACAAAGGTGTTGCTGCAATATGTGTATGAAGTCATGTTATGCAGAAAAGCAGAGCCCACAATTGTCCCCACAAGCTGATCACAACGAAGAGAAATCACGGAGCTGAGGACATAGATGAGGACTGGGAGAGAATGGGTTGAGTGATATTTTAACTGAGGAGCTGATGTTTTATTTTTGTTTTCTATTTATTTATTTATTTTGAGACAGAGTCTCACTCTGTTGCCCAGGCTAGAGTGCCGTGGCGTCAGCCTAGCTCACAGCAACCTCAAACTCCTGGGCTCAAGCAATCCTTCTGCCTCAGCCTCCCAAGTAGCTGGGACTATAGGCATGTGCCACCATGCCCGGCTAATTTTTCTATATATTTTTAGTTGGCCAATTCATTTCTTTCTATTTTTAGTGGAGACGGAGTCTTGCTCTTGGCTGGTTTCAAACTCCTGACCTTGAGCACCCACCTTGGCCTCCCAGAAGGCTAGGACCACAGGTGTAAGCCACCGCCCGGCCAGGAGCTGATGTTTTAAATGTGCAGGATTCTCCCTGAAGTAAAGTGAGGTATGCAGGAAATTGGAGTTCTGGAATTCAGAAATTAGAAAAAAACAATACTAAATCAGGTTGGGGTGCATTTCTGGATGATGCAATCATATTCAGGGAGCTTGTCCTTAAGCAATTTCTGGAAAGCCCACGAGGCTGTGCAGACTCCAAGTCTGGGTTCTCAGAATCCCCTTCTTCCACAAGGTTGAGACCCACAGCCTCATTTGAGGACAACTGTTAATGGAAGGCCTTTTTTTTTTTTTACAGTAACTCAGGCCTTACTGCCTCTGGGGAGCCTTCCTAGAGTCCCGCTGGGAGAGCCCAGCACTCCAGACTTCTGCCAGAGCCATTACCACGTGGGGCCCTGGCTGTTTATGTGCCTGTCCGCTGGACTTTGGGCTCCTCTTTAAGCTGTCCCTGAGCCCTAGCACAGCCTGGGTGTCCTTCTGCTGTACCAGCTTGCAGCTCTGTTCCTCTCCTCTGGAATCATCATGCCCCGTGGAACATCTGGTCTCTATGCTACTGGCTCCTGGAGGTCAAGGATCTGGCCTTTGATTGTCCTCTGTTGTAGCCTTTTCAGTGACCCCTGGGATCTGCCCACATCCTAGAAGCTTCAAAGAGGCCACCTGGTCTTTCTGAACTTTGATTCTTGTATTATTTACAGTATCAGCAGCCAGCCCTCCCCGCTGTCACCTCGAATGCCCCCTTTGGGTGCCCTCTTCACCACAGTTCATGTTGCACTGCATCAGCTGAGACCCAGCCACATGGCATGCCCACATCACCCAGTCAGGCTCAGCCACGCTCACCCCGGCCAAATCAGGAGAGGCCCAGCTCAGCGCAGGTGGCAGGTGGGAGAGACAGCCAGCAGCCTCAAAGGGGGTGAAAACAGGAAAGTGGCTTGCACACCTTAGCAGGGACCTCAGCAACCAGAGGCCTTGGCAGCCAGGGACTGGGAGTGCCTCCTCGTGGAAATGGGACTTATGTCTGCCTCGGGCTTTTTTGCAGTGTATTCAGTCTAGGAGAGAGAATCCCAGACTCTCTTGCAACAGGGCATAAGGAGAAGGGGACAAGAGGATTCTGATAGATCAGCAACCTGGGACAGAGGGGACACGAACTGGGGCTGGCCAAGCTGGGACGCAGCAGAAGGAGGTGGCTGGAGTGAGCAGCCAGGTGGCTTTCCTGCCACCAGTGAAGGTCCCTTGGTGCTGTCTGGGCAAGCCAGCGTGTCTGGCTGGGCCAGCAGATGGGGCCTATTGGTCATCAGAGGGGCATCCCAAGTGTCCGATGAGAGGGCCAGGACCTCAAAGATCTCACCATCAGCACAGAAGAGGCCTCGGCCCCATTTCCTGCCCGTACTCCCTCCTGCAGCCTCACCCCTTCTGCCTGCCCCAGCACTATAAAATGCAACAGTAAGCACTTTCACTTCTGCAATGAAAACCCATCAAGGGCTCCCCACTGCCCTGGGCATGCAGTTGTAACTCCTCTGGGTGGCTTGGCCACTAACCCCCAGCCTACCAGTGTGCCCTGCCCCTCAAACTTCAGGACAGACCACCTGCCTCTGACCTTTCTGCCTAAAATCTCCCCAGCCTTCAACACCCAGCTCAGATATCCCCGACAGGCTTCCCGCACTCTCCTGCAGAGCTGAGAATTTCCATTCTTTGTGCTCTTCAGCGCTCTGAGCAGTCCACTGCCCCCTGTCCTGCAGTGCCCTGGTCCCTGCCTGCCTCCCCCACTGGGAGGAAGCTCCTGCCCTGTTACTATTGGCCATGGCTTTGCTCCCCCCGTCGGTACCCAGCAAAGCGCCAGGCTCACGGATACCCAGACACACAGGCTGCATTTAACTTGGGCTTAACTTCTAGCCCAGCTCTTACTCACCTTTCCTGTTATTGAGGGATAGGCTGCCCCCCACCCCTTGCCTCATGGGTTTGTTTTTTCCATCTTTAGTTAAGTCAGATTACTCGCTCTTTCTACCTCCCACAGGGCTTTCTGGGTTTGAGGATTACTCCCCGGTAGAGACCTGCGGACACCCGAGGACACTTCGAGGCAGAGGGCTCTGGGAGCAGCTGGACCGCATGGAGGGTGACGCCATGGTCACAGGTTCTGCCGCTCTGAGGACCAGTTCCCTTCGCTTGCTTTTGTGGCCACAGAGTGTTTCCTCAACTGGAGGAAGCCACCTGGGGAGGAAGGGAGGAAGGATTGATAGGAAACCCGCTCACTGTGCTTCCTGGCACCAGCCTGGAGCACTCTCGGGGCTGCTGTCATGCCATAAACGTAACAGGTTTCACATAAAGCAAGCTGACAGCTTTGGGGCTGGCACTGACACCGTCCCGAGGAGGGTGGGCAGCCTGTGCTGTAGGCAGAGTCTCCATTTTTCAAATGAGGAAGCCAGAGGTCAGAGAGGGTAAGTGACAGCCTTGCCTTCGGTCGCGCAGCTGGTAAGAGCCTGGGCTCTGACTGGAATCCGGATTCTCAACTGTGGGGTAACTTTCCAAATCTGGTGGCCGGACGCAGCCGTGACTGCAGTTCTGAAACGCAGAGCAGTATATGACTGTTGACCATGAGGCACGGAGGAGGAATATCAAGATTCCAGTTGCCTGGAGACTTATGAAATATTCCTGCAGCCCCGAGTGGCGGGCAAAGGCGAGTCAGTGCCTATGTTTGACTGGCTGCAGCCACTGCCAGAGTTGGCAGTGGGCACTTTCGAAGTAGTTGCTGTGATTCCACCAGCAGCAAAGCATGATGGGTGATTTTCAAAACGAATAGGTTGATTTGATTAGTAACTGGAGTCTGTTTGCTTGGTGGCAGTGTTGTGTTCCTCAGAAGGCACTGTGAGGGATCTCCGAGGCAGGGCTCAGACAATGCACTTGGTCTTGAGTTATCTCCTGATGTTGACGCCGGTACCTGGGCAGCCAGGAGACTGCTGGCTGTTCAGTGCAGCCCTGAGCCGGGCAGCTGGGTCTAGGCCCACACCTGAGCAGAGGGTACTTCTGGAGCACATCATACACAGGGACCCAGCCTGGCTCCGCAGACCTGGGCTCCCTGGGGACGTCTCGTCAGCCACAGGAGGACACACCACGTTAGGGAGCTCTGGGTAACGCCTCCCTGAGGATCTCACGGCCCCTCATTCCCACGTGGGATCTGAGAACCATGCAGACGTTCCTGAAAGAGGCGTGGAGTCCCTGGAGCTGAAGCTGGCCACACATTGGGAAGCAAAGGATGACCCACTTCCAAAGTGGGGCAATCCCAGCTCCTCCGCAGGGGCCTCAGCCCACCCGTAGCTTTCTCTGCGCAGAACTTGCCCACCTTTCTCACAAAGCTGTGGTCTGATGCCTGGAAGCTGTTGCCCGAGTCGGACCCAGCAGAGCCTTCCCCAGGAAAGGTGTCTTGCTGCTGTTACCTTTCCCATCTCTTTGTTTCTGGCCGCATGGATGCTATTCCAACCTCCTTTCAAACATCCCTGCCTTTTGTGATTCTTTGGAATCCTTAGTGAGAACAAAGTAGATCTAGTTTTTTCTCCTGTTTACTTGCTTGTCCAGCTGCCCCTTCAACATTGTGGTATGTATGTGGGTGTGTGTGTAGTGGCAGGAACCCAGGTATTTTGCTTTTTGTGGAATTGGTGATTTGTCCAGATCCACACCTACTCCCTAATATCTATCCCCCAACCCCTCACCCCTACCACATGCTTATGGATACTAGATTTGGATTTTCCTCTGGAGAACTCTCTTCTCATCTCCAACTCCTGCTGTGTGCTATAATTAGAACTGTCTCTATCCCCAGATTCAGGGGTAGGCATGTTTTCTGTCACCAGCAACGAATTTTCAATCAACTTACCTTTTAGATCATCTAAATGGCAACTCATTCCTACAAGGGTCATGGAACTTTCAAGCCAGGAAGAAGCCTTTGAGACAATCTACTCTAATACTTTCATTCAGTCACTCAACTAACGTTTTATTTTTATTTTATTTTATTTTTTTTGAGACAGAGTCTCACTTTTTGTTGCCCAGGCTAGAGTGCCGTGGCATCAGCTTAGCTCACAGCAACCTCAAACTCCTGGGCTCAAGCAATCCTCCTGCCTCAGCCTCCAGAGTAGCTGGGACTACAGGAATGCACCCCCATGCCCGGCTAATTTATATATATTTATATATATATATATGTTTAGTTGGCCAATTAATTTATTTCTATTTATAATAGATAAAGTATAGCCTCACTCTTGCTCAGGCTGGTTTTGAACTCCTGACCTTGAGCAATCCACCGGCCTCGGCCTCCCAGAGTGCTAGGATTACAGGAGTAAGCCACCGCTCCCGGCCTCAACTAACGTTTTAAAATGCCAGCTCTGTGCCAGGCCCTGGGTTAGATGAAGAAACTGAGGCCCAGAGAGGGGAGGGGACCAGCCCAGGGTTACATGGGAAGTTAGGGGCCAAGCCAAGGACCGAACTGAGGCCCTCTGACACCCACGCCAACCCTCTTTCACGAGGTTCCTTTGCCTGAGATGAAATCCCCGTGGGAGTGTTTCCATATGGCTATGTGAGCAGGAAAGGCACAGGGGACTCTATGCCAAGCAGTTGTCTCTGGTTTCCTGGGCCGGGCGGAGGTGGGGAGGGCTGCGGAGGAAGGGAGAGAGGAGAAGGACAAAGGAGCTTTACTCACCTTCCAGGCGGTGGCTACTCAGGCACAGGTGCCCGACGGCCTGCAAAGCATGCTGGGGCGGCGTGAGGTCTCGCCCCTGGCATCCCTCCTCCGGGCCCCATTGGCTCTGGCTTCATCCACACCAGCCTCTGCAGTGCCCCACAGGCCCCTACGGACCCCCTCTGTCCCTTTGCTTAAGTCTTTCTTCCTCACGGCTGTCCCCTTTGATCTGTCAAAGACCTGCCCTTTCTCCAAATTCCAGTCCAAATCCTGCCTCTGCCGCCGAGGAGTCTTCCCAGATTTGGAGCCCACCTCCCGATTCTCCTGCGAGTGTTTGTTCCTTCAGCCCTTACCGAGGGGCAGCAGACCCTCATGCCATTGCATCAACATCCTTCTGTGGCCACTGGGAGACAGGGTCTCAGTGGACAAGGAGCCTTGTCACCCAGGCCAGGCCCCAGCACATGACAGGGCCGCAGCTCAGCCCCTGGTGGAATGTAACTGAGCTGTGTGAGAAAGAGGATTCCCTGCCCCTTGAGTTATGGTTCTTTGCACTTAACACAGGGCGAGGGATGGCCACTCCGGCAGTCTCCCCTTAAGAGCCCCGACTGGGAACTTCAGAAGTTGGACCGGTCCCTGGAGTCTGCCTAACCCCAGATAGCTTAGTCAGCTCTTTCGCCCCAAACCCTGCATTCCAAGGCTGGGAGTCCTCGGGCCCAAACTTCACCCAGCTGGGTGGGTTACACTCAATTCCTTTTTAAAAAATGAATCCAATAATAATAAAAGCTAATACTTATAAATAAAAGCTGATACTTTTTGAGCCCTCACTATATAGGCCAAACATGCCATCTGACAGATGAGGAAACGGAGGCACAAAACTACACAGTAACTTGTCCAAGGCCACCTGCAGTTCCAATCCAGAGCCCACAGCCTTACCTGCTCCTCACCCCTCCCACTGCCCAGACCACTGTGCTCTAGCCTGTCCCTGGCTCGGAATTCTTCTGTTGGCCCCAACTGCATGGGGCCCCACGTGGCAGTTGTAAATGCTTATCGAATGTTTATCAAATGACAATGTGTCGAATTTGGGATATCTGTCTGTCTACCAGGTTATCCCTAGGAGGCATGGAGGGAGCAAGAGGGAATGCCACAGCCCTGTCTTGCTGTGGGGCCAGCCCTTGGCATGAACACCCCACCCTACCCCAGCTTCCTGGATGCCATTACCCTGTGCCATTCCCAGGGAGGGGGATGTTTCTGAAATGTTCCTGGATTTCAGATCAGCTCTCATCATCGTCAGATCAAAGGACTGAGTGCAGTTGCCTCTGGACCAGCCCCTCCAGGGACAGATGGCTCTGAGTGCCATGGCTTCTGAGGTGGTGGATGGACGAGAGCTGGGAGGTGTCACATCAGTCAGGATGATTTTGGTTTCAAGCAACAAAACCCAGCCCACCCTAGCTTACACAAGAAAGGAGATTTATTGGCTCATCCGTGAAAAGCCATGAAAAGCCCAGAGGAGTGGACTTCAGGCATGTTCCATCAGGGCTCTGTATGCATTTCCCTGGGATTCTCTTGGATCTGCTCCCATCCATGGGGCTTCATCCTCAGCAACAGCCAGGGCTGCAGGCCTCCATCTTCCAGGGGTAAAGTTAGACCCCCCTTCCCCTATCTTACAAGTATTGTAAAAATGTCTTGAGCTCTGTCTGTCTGAGTCTCTTAGAGTGCCTGATTCTAATCGGTCATTTAAGAAGCCAAGGAGGCCGGGCGCGGTGGCTCAAGCCTATAATCCTAGCTCTCTGGGAGGCCGAGGTGGGCGGATCGTTTGAGCTCAGGAGTTCGAGACCAGCCTGAGCAAGAGCGCTCTGCCCTCACTAAGAATACAGTGATCTCCGCTGGGACACCCAGGCCCGTGCCCGTCAGAGCCCAGTGCCGTACGTGGGTCTGTGTGAAGATCTGTGAAAGACCCCACACACACACACTCAGAATACTGCACATGAACACAGGCCCACGTCCCACAGTCAAGATAAGTGAAAAAGAATTAAAGAACGGTTGAGCAGTTGAGTCGATGACAGTTGCGGTTCCAGTTGAGTAGATGACAGTTTTACAGTCAGTAAACATTTACTTTCATTGATTTTGCTGTTATCTTTTTAATTTTAGGGGCCAATTCATTTTCTCGGGGCC
>VSMD01073455.1:0-16331 GCA_008750895.1 Mirza zaza
GCGGCGGGCGCCTGGCGGGGAGCGGCCCCCACGTTACCGGGCCCTGCGCGGCGGGCGCCTGGCGGGGAGCGGCCCCCACGTTACCGGGCCCTGCGCGGCGGGCGCCTGGCGGGGAGCGGCCCCCACGTTACCGGGCCCTGCGCGGCGGCGGGCGCCTGGCGGGGAGCGGCCCCCACGTTGCCGGGCCCTGCGCGGCGGGCGCCTGGCGGGGAGCGGCCCCCACGTTGCCGGGCCCTGCGCGGCGGCGGGCGCCTGGCGGGGAGCGGCCCCCACGTTACCGGGCCCTGCGCGGCGGGCGCCTGGCGGGGAGCGGCCCCCACGTTACCGGGCCCTGCGCGGCGGCGGGCGCCTGGCGGGGAGCGGCCCCCACGTTACCGGGACAGCTGCTCCTCTCAGGCCGCGCTTCTCCTGGCCGCCCCCTTCCTCTGGGAGCCATTTTTTCTTCCTCTCTTGCATAATTTGATTTTTGCCCCTTTACATTTAAAATTCCCCTCATTACCCCACCTTCTGCCCTAGAGCGCCTCCCAGAGAAAACACACTAACACAGCGGAGGGGCAGGATGGCGTCCGGCCGCGACTAATCTCCGTGGCGCCCCAGGCAGCTCCCGGCGGGGCGGGCGGGGCTTCCAGAGGCGCCTCGGGGCCTGACCCGTCCAGGGCGCCTCGGTCGTGGAGCCCGCACAGCGCCGCCTGCCGGAGGAGAGGGGCGGGACGCCTGGACCCGTCTGGCTTAGGAATGCTGGGCAGAGGTTCCCATCCCAGCACCCGACTCTGTAATCGCTCAGGCCCGGCCCCTCTCCCCAGGCTCTGATCGGCCTGCGGTGTGGCCTGGGCTTCTCACAGCTCCCCAGGCGATGGTACGGCCAGACCTCAGAGGGACAAAGAGGTAGAAGAGTCCTTAGACATCATCTAGGCCAGGCTCATTACGTGGTACAAAAATAAACTTCAGCAGCTGGCGCTGAGTATGTTGTTTTATGGGGATGACTGTTTATCTGGACAAGGATACAAAGCCTTTCATCACATTCCCAGTGGGTTCCGCGTCTCCCATCAGATCAGTCGTCCCCAGGCCAGTCCAAACAGATTCCTTTTGGTGATCCCAGACCCGGATGACCAGCCTATGCTCTGGTGTGGGCTGACAGGATTAATAAACTTAAAGGATAATGGATAATGTGCGTATTTCTATAAAAAGACTATACTCATTAAAAGCCAAGTTTCTTGGCTTTTTGCTGGAGTTAGATCAACTCAGTGTGGTTACGTTGACTCTCTCATGCTGTTCAGAATCTCTTCCTGGCACTACTATGTGTCTTTGATTAATAAATGAGAAGTAAATCATTAATTAATGCACTATGTTTGGTAGGCAGAAGCCCTCAAAACCTAAGATCCATGGGGAAAAGTGATCAAAGGGGTTCTTAGTTACAGGTTGGGAACCACTGGTCCAATGCAACTCCCCTATCTGAGAGATGAGGAAACAGGTCCAGAGAGGTTAAGGGACTATCTTTAGGTCACACAGCTAATTGGGACCCTCACCCAAGCCTTCCAGACATGCTATAGGGGATAAAGAGAATTCTGTGCAGGATATTTCTCTGGAAACCCTCACCTGACACAATTCCACCAACCCAGACTCAGGAAGTGCCTCACTGAGGCATGAAGTTTGTGTGGGCCACACATAACCCACACCCATAGAGAATTTAAGCACCTGTTGTAGTCAAGGATTTCATTGACCCTAAAATAGTATCAGTTGTAAGATACAACATTGTTTTTCACACCACTAAGAAAAAGTGCCGCCAATTGTAATCGCAAGTTCCATCACTCATAAGATGCATCCCAATTTTAGAGATGTTAAAATGTGAGGGAAAAAAATGTGCATCATGGAATTGAAGAAATATGGCATGTGTAGCTTCCCCCGTTCTGTTGGGAGTGGTGCAGCTGCAGCCTGGGTGGAGTCCCTCCTCCTGGTCCTCTCACCTGGTGAAGGTGCCAGTGGAGATAAAATGACACTTTGAAGAAACCATATCTGTTAAAAACACAGGAGTAAGTGGAGGAGCAGTCCCTGCCCATTCTGTGGGATCTGAGGACAGAGTCCTGGATTTGCCCGCAGAAGACCCAGGTTTAAGTCTCAATTCCGAAACTCTCTAATGGTGTCATCTTGGGCACGTTCTTACTCTCTCCAGGCCTTGCTTTCCTCATCCGCAAAAGGGTAATGCATGCCCTCCCACCCTGTCCCATCCCCACAGAGCTGCTGAGAGTGCAGAAGAGGAAATGGTAAGGTGCATGTAGCTGAGTAACGTGGGTACCTGTTCATTGCTGAGGGCCGCCTTCCATTTTGCTGAGCTGAGGTCTGTGACTGTCCAGAGCAAAGAATGGCAAATGACAGGTGGTTATGCAGAGAGTCACCTGGGGCAGGTGGAGCACACCTCACAGGGACAAGCATCAGAGGGTGTGGGCAGAGCCCATGGGCTTCTCTGGCTTTGGCCATACCCTAGACGCCTTGAGGAAGCACCCGCCACCCGTCAGAGGAAACGGACCCATCCTTAAATGGGGGTGGAGACTAGAAGGCAGGCAGAAGTCACCTTCCCGGGAGCAGATAGCAGAGATGGTCAGAGGTCCCAGGGGTCCTGTCCCCAAAGACTGGGCAAACACCCCCGATATCCCCATCTGGCACCTTGAGGACACTCATGTGTGTGTACATGTACACCCGTACAAACACACACACACACACACTTGCCTTATGCCCTGCTGAAAGTGACAGTCACAGAGAGGGTCATTCAGCCTCATCACAGAAAGAACCGGGCAAGCTGAGCCACCCCAGCCACGTTTCCCAGGTGCTCTGGTTTCCAAGGAGGCATCCCCAGACCTGCCCTTCTCAGGACTGAAAGGGAATCAGGCAGTTAGCAAAGAAGTCTCCGTGCCGCCTCCCGCGGTGCCAGGGTGGCTCGGCGTGCCCCACAGCAGCCCTCCCGGCCAGAGGCAGCGAGAGGCAGCGGGCAGGCCCGGCCAGGGCCTCGGGCAATTCACCGTTCCTCTGGGGCCTCAGTTCCTCCCCGTAAGACAGGTGAGGGGCCGGCCGTGCTTCCCAGCGGCCGAGGCTCAGGCCCCAGAAGGGCCCCACCAGGGACGGGGACGAGCAAAGGAGCGCTCCGAGGGGAGGGGAGCCCGCGGCCAGTGTCCTCCCACAACGGGGCAGCCCGGCAGGCACCGCTGTTGGAAGCTCCGACCTGGAATCAAACCTGGCTCCGCGACTCGCTCACGTGTGTGACCTGGGGCCAGTCTCCTAACCTCTCTGAGCCTCGGTTTCCCCGTCTATAAAACTGGGTGGCCAAACTCTTCCCGCAGGCCTTTTACAGGACACAGGACAGAGCGAGGCGAGGCGACGTGCCCGGCGCCGGCAGGCGCTCAGTGAACCCGGGTCTCCCGCAGGTCGGGGGCGCAGCCGTGCTGGCCGTGGGTGTCTGGACCCTGGTGGAGAAGAGCGGCTACCTCAGCGTCCTGGCCTCCAGCACCTTCGCCGCCTCTGCCTACATTCTCATCTTCGCGGGCGCCCTAGTCATGGTGACCGGCTTCCTGGGCTTCAGCGCCATCCTCCGGGAGCAGCGGGGCTGCCTCTCCACGGTAAGCGGCCCCGCCCTGCATGCCCTCCAGGGAGGGGAGCCAGCGCCACCCACCTGGCCTCAGGGTTCTCAGCGAGTGAGAGGGGCCCAGACCTGGAACGGGAGGGCTGAGGCGTGGGAAAGCCGGGATCAGGGGTGCTCTTGCATCTCATGTTTGCCAAGGTCTCCAGGTTCTCAGGACATAAGCTCAGAGGCTCCCTCTTCCCTCCTCTTCCTCCTCCTCCTTCTAGATTTTATCACAGTAATTTCCAACAATATACAGAGAAAAACATTGCGATGAAGTTCCACGTTCCCATCACTCGGGGTCCATAGCCAATCTGGGTTCACTGGCACCTACACCCTGCCCCTCCCGACTCTAGGGTGATTTCGCAGC
This sequence comes from Mirza zaza, assembly GCA_008750895.1. Lineage (NCBI taxonomy): Eukaryota > Metazoa > Chordata > Mammalia > Primates > Cheirogaleidae > Mirza > Mirza zaza. Next base: position 3,981 of record VSMD01073455.1, read on the forward strand.
AACCCCAGATATGGAGTCATCCGTAAATATTTCTGTAACAGTTGTTCCTTAATATCATGAAATGACCAGGCAGTTTCAGATCTCTCCAATTAACCCATAAACTGTTCTCCTTTTTTTCAAGTTTTTTTGAGTCAGAATCTAAATTAGGTCCATGTGTTAAAATTGGTTGATTTGTCCCCTAAATCTCTTTTAGTCTCTAAGCTCCACCACCAATCTCTCTCTAACTCTTTCTCTCTCTGTCTCTTTTCCTCTTGCTGTTTATTTGTTGAAGGACCCAGGTCATTTGTCCTATAGAGTTTCTCCCAGTCTGGATTTCTGATTACACCCCTGTGCTAGCATACTCTCCTGGTAGTTAGATCTAGAAGCCCGATCTTCTCTGACTGATCTGGTTGTCTTGGAGGGCATTCCACGGCTGGTGGGCTCTTTGACAGGCTCCCGCCTAGGACACCAGGAAGAAGAGCCACAGATGCTCAGAGTGTCAGGAAAGGAGGCCAGAGGCCTGGAGTCCCGCTCCAGACTCAGGCAGCTGGAAAACGTCAGGACTAGCAAGGAAGCGTGACGGGCAGAACCAACCCACGTCCCAGGCTGAGCCTGAAGGAATCAGGCAGGGGAAGAAGCCTCACAAGGCCCTGTGTCTCTTCTCCTGCCCCCATATCCACCACGGCCTCTGCCCTTGCACAGCGACCAAGGGAACAGGAGGCCAGGGAGGTGTGCTGCCAGAGCGCCAGTGCCACCCTGCTGCCTCTCACCAGCAGCGACCTAGTTTCTAGCCCTGGATAGAGAGCCACTGTGTACACACTCAGCAGGACTCTCCCCTTTTGAAGAATTTCTTAATTCTGCTCTGAGGGACAGCCCGGAGCCAGGGTGCTGGCAGGGCGCATGATGATGTGCCGGAGGGATGAGGGCCCCCAGGGCACTAGCCACCGGAGCACGGGCTTTGAGCTCTTTCCCAGCAGCAGGGACAGGTGTGCCCGGAGCCAGCCACACCCACCCAGCCCTCTCCCATGAGGCCTGGCATGAGGGCTCCCAACAGGGGCTGCAGTCGGTCAGCTGAGGTCCTGGGGAGCACCGGGGCACAGCTAGATCTGACCGCTGTAGCTAGACGAAGGCACATGGAGTGGCTGAGTGGCTCGGGTGTGTGGCATGGCTGGGCGGGGTGTGTTCTGTCTGTGCAGCGCTGAGGCTTATGGACCTGTGCTGTTGGGCCCAGAGGGAGAATCCCCCTCCTCTGCACACCCGCCTGTGCCCTGCTCAGCTCTGCACCCCTTAGCAGGTGGGGCCTTCCGCTTGGCCTCAAGCTGCAGGCTGAGCCTCCGGCCCCTCACTCCTGGAGGTCTACCCACCCGCAGGCCACTGAGCTGTGTCCTCTTGGCTGCCTCCTTCCTCCCGCCAGGGCATCTTGTTGAGAGAGGATAGGACTCACCTCTCGACAGCCCACAGGGGGAGCAGAAGCCCTCACCTGGGAGCCTGCCTTCTGACTCTGAGCCGTCTGTCTTGGTTCTAAGGAGCCCCTGGAGGCTGGTGGTCCCCTGCAGCACTGGCAAAAGCCCCCTACATTCCACCCAGGGTCCAGTTAGAAATCAGATGGCCAGCGTCCACTGACAGCCACCACCTCTGTCCTTATGGCAGCAACCCTGCGAAGTCCCAGCAACCTAATCTCCGTGTGCCCAGCGCCGTTCTCAGCACTGACACGTGTAACTCATTCAGTCCTCGCCCTGCCCCACGAGCTGCTTACTCTGACTAGTGCGTTAGACGGGGGAGGAGACTGAGGATCGGGGAGGGGCAGTGGTCTGCCCAGAGTCCCACTGCTGCTGTGTTCTTTTAGGTGATGATCAGTCAGGCCCAGGGCAAGGGCACAGGAGAGACACGGGGAAACAAAGTCTCCTGTACCCACAGGTCCCGGACAGCCACTGCTCGGGGAGGGGCGTGCGGGAGACTGGTGGCGGGGCCAGCCCTGTTACACTGGTGCTCCCGGTCACCCAGGCCGGGCGCTCCCAGCCCGTCGCTGAGGCAGCAGAGCAATATGCAGTTTTAAAACGCCCACCCCATAGTGAGTGTCACTCAGTCTGGCGCCCAGGCCCATGCTCTGACCCTCCGCACTCCACTGCCTCCAAGAGTGTAAACCCGTCTCTCCCTCCTCACAGGCGAGGAAGCTGGGCTCAGAGAGGAGGAGCAGTGAGGAGCGGCACTGTGAACTCCAGTCTGTCGGAGTCGCCTCTGGGAGTCTGCTCCCCACGGGAGGCCAAGCTTGGCGGGAGGCAGAAGGACAGGAAGCCCAGCGGCAGGCACACCCCGCTCTCCATCTCTGGGGGGCTCAGCAAGGAGCAGTGGCACTCAGAGAGCTGGCTGATGTGAGAGAGGGCTTCCTGCAGGGCCTCAGGCAGGAGACAGGGATGTCGTGGGGGACCCTAGAAGCCTAAGGCATCTAGGCATCACTCCGTTGTAGTGAGGAGGGAACCGCGTGCACAGGGCAGAGCACATTCAGTTTAGAAGGGAACCTGAGGGCCACGGAGTCGGCACTGCATCCAAAGGTTCCAGGCTGAAGGACACTGACTGGGTGTGGGTCACCCAGACATTAGTGGGAGATTCGCAATTACCGCCTTTCTTGGAGAGCAGTCTGTCCTAAGCGCTCTCCCCTTGGCAGTCTCAAAGGCCAGAAGGAAAGCCTCAGGTTTAGCACGTGCCGGCGCTCTGCTCTCCAAGCCACGGATCATAGCTCCCTCCACGCTCCACCTGACATGACCCATTGGCGAGAGCTGTCCGGCCACCCAGGCTGATCCATGGAGAACGGATGTCTGCAGCCTCCCCAGTCACAGCCTGGCTGGCACTTAGTCTCGTGGGGCCTTCCCAGAGGGGACCAAACCCCGGGCCCAGGACTGTGCGGGAGAGATGTAGAGACCTGGGCGTGCCTGAGGCTTGGTGGGCACCTCTTGCCCCACCCTTCCGAACTTCAGGGGGCCCACAACTGGAGAGAGCCTTGTCATCCCTCATGGGTTTGAGGCAGGGCTGGGGCAAAGGGGCAGTTGGACAGGCTGGTGCAAGATCCCTTCCTTCTTCTCAGCCCTACTTCACCCCTCCTGCGGAGACCTGCCTGCATTCACTTCCAGTGCACACAGAACTGGTGATCTCCCTGGCTCAATGTCACTAAACAGACACATCAGGGAAGCAACAACTTAAAACTGAGGTCAGAAAAGGTGTGCGTGCACGCGCACACACACTCAGCCACCAGCACAGGGCTGCAGGGACAGGTGTCTCTGCCAGGAGGCTAGCAAACAGCAAACCCCATGGCCTAGAATCTTCTTTCTTTGCTTTCCCTGCCCACTGCCCTGAAAGAACCAGTGAAAGAACTGGCCCAAGTACAGAGCTTGGGGTAAAGCAGAGGAACCTGAGCCATCTACACCCTGGCTCACCAGCCCCTGAATTACTGAGCACTTCATCACTTAATTGTTTAAACCAAGCCAGTGGCTACAAAACCTTTCTCGGGCTAACACAAGCAGGAATTTTAAAACCCAGGCTCCTATTTAGTCACGCAGTATGATTAAGGCAGTGTAAGAGGAACTGTGGTTCCTGGAGGTTCCTTCTGGTTTCGTTTCACTTTTCCCCTCCGTGTCTAACTTCATTTTGAGACCTTGAGTCAGCTGAAGGCTGAAGGAAGCTCCAGAGGAGGAGCCGCGAGGCCAGCACGAGACAAAGTGGTCCCCAGGGAGCGGGGAGCGATGAAAGACCAGGCCTCCAAGTGACGAGTGGCATGCCTCCACGCAGACTAGGAGGAGGAGAGGACTGAGCCCAGAAGTTCCCAGGGAAGGACCCAGACAGGGTGGCCAGCTCACACTGCCTGTCCTGGCCCGAACCGCCCTCCTTGCCCATCTGCAGCCCCTCAGAGTCATTTTCCCAAGAAGGACATGATCCCCAGGGACAGGAACAGCACATCTTTGCTGGTGCTGAAACGCTGATCAGCTTGGCGTCGGAAGTCTGCGGAGGGGGAAAGGGAATGGGGTTTAAATTATTCACACCAGCTCTTCTTTTTTAGCTAAGACTGCATGAGAGGGACAGATAATTCAGGCCATCTGAGCCTAGGGCCGATGACCAGGACAGATGCCACCCAGATCAAAAGAGAGGAATATTTTTAGAGTTTTGATGGGCTCTGAAAACTTTTATGTCTTAAGCCAAATGAAGATCATGATGGATGGTTCAGACTAAACTGGGTCTTTGTCAGGGGCTCTTTTATATTTAGGGGGTGAATTTGAAAGTAAGAAGTTCTAGAAACCAAGTTCCCAAAATGAAGGGGCCCAGAATTGCAACACTGTCATCAAATATGCCAAGACTTGGTAAACCAGGGCAACAAGGTCTAAAATCAAGAGCAAAAATATCTTGGCTTGGGCTCAGAAACAGGTTTTTGTGTAGCTTCCCAGCTTGCTCTGGGACCTCAGGAAAGTCACCCTGCCTCTCCTCACCACCTTGGTATTGCCATCTTTATATGGGATGAGGTGTGAGGATAGTGAGGAAGTATTTTCAGGTCTTAGGAAACAAGTCATCGCATTCTATAAAGACCATAAAAATGTGGCTCTAATCAACATTCACATCACTATCACTATCACCATGACCAAGCTCCTTTGAGAAGGAACCTAAATAAATAAAGTTACTCTTAGGGCCATTACTCCCAGGGCCGTTACTCCCAGGGCCCTACAGCCTGGCTGGGCCACATCCTCTAAAGAAGCTGGTGATGGTAGGAAGTTTGGAGGGAGCCGGGGTCCCCATGTCCTCCCTTGGCTCATTTCTCATGCACAAGTTTCTTAGCTCAGCCAGTACTCCAGCCCCTGGGTGGGCCTCACCGCCTCTGTTTGGTGGTCCTTTGACCCACGGGTGAGCTGCCGCTTGCTCCAGAGGGAGCATCCTACTGCCAGGGCTTCGAGAAGAGCCTTTTCTTATCCAGTGTGGCTCGTGCCAGAAGAGCCTTTCCTTATCCAGTGTGGCTCGTGCAACAGAGGCAGGGGAGTAGACATGAAGACCTCTTTTCCAGGCTCTTTGGGAAGCAGGGTATAGACATCCCTAAGAGCCAGCCTTATGATGGCAGCACAGAGACTCACAGAGTCTACACGACACCCACCTTCCTCAGGCTGCAGCAGATACACCTGGTCACCACCAGCGCCAGCAGCATCTTCTACACGGGGCGCTTTCACGCCAATTAGCTTCCATTACCACCTTCCTTCCAGTTTTCTGCAACTGATGCTCCATGTTGTGTTGACGGGACTCCCTAACTCATCAACCTCAACAAGCATTTCCAGCACGTTCTCAGCACGTTCTGTGCTCTGCTGGGCACAAGGCAGGGTGAGAAGGGAAGGAGGAAAAAAGGACTGTGACCCAGTTCTTGGCTCTGAGTCTAGTGAGGAGTGCAAGACACCTATGTCACATGGTAAAGGACTGTGCAGGTAGTTTGAATTTGTGTTGGATTTGGTCAGGGGCTCTGACCTCTCTGAGCCCCAGGGCTTGTCCTCCCCACTAGCCTGCCCTGTTCCCTGGAGCCTGGTGTCTCCATACTCTTGTTCTTGCTGGCCTTCCCTTTCCCCCTGGAGCCAATCTTGTCCGAGAATTAATTACCACTGCTAGGGACCCCATCAGCAGTCCCACCCTGGGTCCTTGTGACCATCCTTTGTCCTGCTCTTGCCCCCTGCATGGCCACTCTGTTCCACCTGTGTGCACAGGCCACACCACAGCCTTCCCACAGCCTGTGAGGGGACAACCAGTGGGAAAGTCTAGGCCTTCCAGGGAACAGCCACTGGTCACCTCCTCATGCCTAAATCCATCGGGCAGCAGCATCCTCTGAGTTCCCTAGGCTGTGTCCCCCATGGTGGGGGTCTGGCCCTCATCCCCCAGCCGCTATCCAGGCCTCGATGCCACTCTGGGTCCTGCCCTCGCCCGGTCCATTCAGACTGAGCTCTCAGTGGTCCCAGCTTCCAACCTAGTGGGCACTGTCTTGGGCTTATAGTTCTGGAACTGTGTTCTCCTTCCATGATCTCCACACCCCGCCCCCACCCACAGCACACGTACATGCACACGCGCATGTGCGCGCGCACACATAGTGAGTTCCTCTTGCACCAAAACATTTTGGCTGAGACTTTGGATGGCTCAGCTGCATTTTCTTGATGTGCCTTCGAATACATCCTGTACTCCCGTGGCCCAGTTTGCTTCCTCCCTGCCTCTTCCTCCTTGCCCTCATGTGGTCCACCAGCTCTTCTTGCCGCAGCCCTGGTCCCCTTCTCTGCTTCCAGCCCCTGGGGCCGGAACCGAATGCTAGTATCAGACACTGGCCTGGCCTGGTCTGGCACGTCCTCACGTCCTCACTGTGTCCAGGTGGACTGGCTGCATCCCAGCATCCGCAATGGCTGTGGCTGGACCGCCCAGCCTGTGAGCCCTGGGCTAGGGCCAGGAGGGGTAGAGGTCACCTTCATCCTTCCAGCAGTGACATCTTGTTAAACAAATGGCTTGAGGCTCCCAAATCCATATCCTCTCTCTCTCTTCTGCACAAACATGCTAGGCAGCTGCACCTCTGAGCCGACTGCCTCCAGTTGATAGTTAATTGCCAGAAAATAATTCGCCCTGGGGTCATTGGCGCTTAAACAGCTGGCTTCATCTTTTCCTGTTTGGCCATCCCTGGCCCTCCCTCCGCCCACCCTACAATCTCTCACACAACCAGCTGGGAGCCTGGGCTCCTCTCCCTGCAGCTACCCTGGGCTGTGGTGTCTTGATCTTCCTCTTCTACTGCTGCCACCACCCCACCCCAACCTGCCTGGACACCCAGCCTCCACCGGCAGACTGTGGCTTGGCAGGAAGCTTCTCTAGCCCCTTCCATCGCTAATCTCGCAGGATGATGGGGGAGTCAGAAGAGGACTGGTTCAGCAAGCCTCCCTTCTGTGGCAGGGTCTGTCCAGTGGGGACGTTCTGAAATCCTAATTTTATAAAGCGCTTCAAACTTACCTCAAAGATAGTACCAGCTGATGCTGAGCTGCCCTGTCTCTTACGCACCAGTGAGTCTGCCCCAGAAAATCCATCTGGGGCCCAGCTTGCCCCCATGCAGTGTAAGGCCAGCTCACATTCTAATTAATCACCTTGATGTCACGGTGAGAAATATTTCTGCATATTTCCTCCATGCAGAGCCTCAATGCAGAGCCTCCATTATGGGAAGTATTGGTTTGGTTCGGAGAGTGCTATGCTGTTCAGCTTCATTTTGGATCTACAGTTTTAGAAAGTAATCCAATTTTGCTTCTAGTTCAATCCATCCTATTAAAAAATGAAGGAAGAAAAACCCCTTTGGTATGGGGGAAGATTAATGTGTCAGTCCCATTCTACGCTTAACACACTGATTCCTTCTACAGTTTGGGTCTTGTTCGGCATATTTTGAAATGAGATAGTTCTCATGGAGTGCTCTGGGGGCAGACGCTATAAGAGCTTTCTTTGGAAGCCTCAGTATCCATTTATATCGGACCAAGGCATAGGAGTGGCTTCTGGAAGGACCAGGCAGCCCTGGGTCTGCAGGTGCAGGCTAGTGACAAAACTCAGAGTGGAGCCAGAGGTGGGGCTGGAGGGCAGAGGCACGGGTTCAGTTCATACTGCAACGCACAGGAACTGTGAAGACAGAACAAGGTTCAGGCCAGAGTTGGGGGGATCAAGGTGTCCCAAGGAGCGAGACAAGTAAAGGCCCTGGGGTCAGAGAGATTTTCGGAAACAAGGATGCTGGCGATGAGCTCATAGTTCCGAAACTTCTAGCCCAGGGAGGGCTTTGTGGAGGCCGTGCCTGAGCCAAGTGTTGGTGGCCAAACAGCCAGTAAACAACACAGACGGGGCTGGGGCAGGGACTGGGCGGGGGAACGGCAAGAGCAAAAGCACAGAGGCTGGCAGCGGCGCTGTTCATAGGCTGTGTGCACACCGAGTGTTTCCAAGCTGGTGCAAACTTGCCCTTCTGAGATGAGAGTGTGTTGGCCTGAGTAAAGGGCAGAGGGGCAGAGACAAGCATCAGAGCCATGGCCATGAACCCAGCATGAGCCACGGGGTGAAGGCGTGGGGAGGAGCGGGCAGAAGGGGCTCTTGCACCACTGCTGGCACCAAGGGCAGCTGGCAGGGGAGGACTACCTGGAGCATGGCTGGCCTGCCCTGCTGGTGCCGAGGGCAGCTGGCAAGGGACTGAGTGAGCGACAGTGTACCCAGGAAGGGCTTCCCTTTTTCTCTCCATCTTCACCCTCTCATTCTTCATCTCTCCTGACACCCTGTCCTTTGGGCAGCATCTGACGCCACTGTGTCCTCTGAACCGTACAGCCCCTGGCATGCTGAATCCACCCTAAGTGAGCCCAGTGAGCTCATCAGCCACCTGTCTGCCATTTAGTGGGGACGGTAGCATGCAGCATGTCCGAGCATGGGTTCTGCAGCTGAAATGCCTGGGTTCCCCTCCTTGCTCAGCCGTGTGCCTGCTGTGTGGCCTCAGACAAGCTACTGAGTTTTTCCCAAGCAAAGTGCCTGCAAGAGGGGCTGGCCCGTGGGAGAGCTCATGAATGGTGGCCATTTCTGTCATGGAGCATCCACCGTGTGCCGGTCTGTGCTTGGCGGAGGCTCCTCTGGTGCCCCGGGCTCCCCTAATGAATAAGGCCCTGACTCTGCCAAGGAAGGGTTAACTGTTCTGTTTGGTGTTTTTGGTTTTGTTTGTTCATTTGTTTGTTTTTATGGAAGGGCTGCCTTTCTACTATGCCCAGCCCACTGTAGAGACACTTCAGGCCAGTAAATACTTATGTTGAAATAGCACTACAAATCACACACAGGCTAGCTGCAAATTTCTTACTAACTTTTGCTTAGTAATTCAAGAACGATACCAACCCAGACTTAATGAGGGCAAAAGGTGGCTCCATAACCTTTTTTATGCTTCCTAGAGCCAACCTCTTATACAAACCTATGGCAGCAGCCGCCTCCCTAGCTTCTAAGGGGACCTGGAGAAACCTACACTTGCTTCCAAAAACAGATTGAACCTGAGCCTGATGGAATTGCCCCTTTGGCTCCCGAAGAGACGTGAGCTGAAGCAGTATATATAGGCTTCCCTGACTCTTCCTTGAGTCGAGGTGTGCACCTCCTGCCACAGAGGTGCCCTCCCAGGCAGGTATGGAGTAGACCCTGCCCTGCTTCTGTCCGTGTTCAGTTTTGGCTTCTCGGTTGCAGATAACATTTTTTGGATCCTCTTCCTGTGGCTCCCATAATGCACAGGGGCATATAAGCAAATCAAGTCCCAGGGACAGCCTGAGTACCTGGAGGTGTTTATGTCACCCAGGGTCTCTCAGCCTTGACACTGTTGACATTGTGGGCCAGGTCATTGTTTGCCGTGGGGACTGTCCTGAGCACTGTGGGACATCCAGCAGCACCCCTGGGCACTACCCTTAGGTGCCAGTAGTTCTCCTTACCACAGTTGTGACAAGAAAAGTCTCCAGACATTGCCAGATGTCCCCCAGGTACAAAACTGTGCCGGGTTGAGAACCACTGGTGTCAGTTTAACTAAGGTCAGTTCTGTGCCACTCTCGGGTCAGAAGAGGATTAAGCTAGTGCCCCCAGCGTGGGGCTGGCGGCCCCGGCCGGTTTCTTCCACCTCCCAGGTGCGTTGGTGCGAACATGCACTCCTGCGACTTAAGCAGGATGTCTACTAAACGCCATGCCAGGCACTGGAGGAGCCGCCAGAAGCCTAAGGTGTGGTCCCTGTTCCCCAGAAGCTCACAGTCACATGGGCGCAGGTGGTCACCCGGAGCAGAGCAGCAGATGCAGAGCAGGGGCATGGCGCCGCAGCCCCAGGGAAGGCCGTGCTGACTAGCAGGGGCAGCGGGTGGAGCTCACCCGGCTGAGGAGAGTCTTGTGTCCAGAGACCGGCAGGTGGGCATTTGGGGCGGGGGGCGCAGGGCCATGGCTGCCGACCGGGCTGGCCTAGCGGGGCCGTGGCGAGTGAAGCCGGACTGAAGGCCAAGCGGGCACCGGCACTCCGGGCACGAGCAGTGAGGGCAAAGGCCGGAGCCAGACGCCGTGCCTGCGTGGAGGGGACTGTCAGCAGCAATGCAAGCAGCACGTCGCAGACTCGCACGCCAGCTCGTGCCTGGGAAGTGCCCGTGATGATTATGCCAGACTGAGGGAGTCGGAACAGGCCTGGCAAAGGCAAGGGTGGAGGGGCAGCCTGGCCCGCCGCCCCTGAGCCCCAGCCAGCCAGCTCCAGGGCAGGGCTGCCCGGAGCCTCAGGGCTAGAGGGTCTCAGAGATCAGGACCCTTCACCTGCCTTCTGGGGCTGTCACACTGGGAGCCATGACTCAGGGCCTCCTCCGCCCAGGTGAGTCACACACCTGCAGCCCTCCCACCATGAGAGCTGCCACAGCCTGTGCCCACCAAGCACCCGGCCTCAGCCCCTTCCTGGGCTGGGCGTCATTACATGCTGGAGCTCCTCTGCCAGGAGAGCTCTCCCCACACAATGCCTCTGCCAAGCCATCTTCCCTGCTCCGGACAGCCCAGGCAGGTGGGATGGCCTGTCTGATGCATCTGGACAAGACTTGGGGGCCGGCGTGTACTAATTAAGTCTGCCATTAAACTGAGGGCTGGGCTCAGTTTCTCTTCCTTCTCCCTGCTCCCACCCCATCTTCAGTAGCAGCCGTGACAGTGACCCCCAGGGGAGCAGCGTGAAGTGCCACCTCTTCAGGACTATCCTCCGGCCCTGACTCGCAGCTCACAGCAGCAATAGAGCCAGGGAAGGAGATGAGATGCCAGAGTGTGGCTGTCCTCACTGCTGGCGGCCCGGGTCCTCCTGTTCCATTATGGGTGCTCCATCATCTCCTCCCACGCTTTGGAGGGCACTGGGGGAACTGGCAGTCACCGCCATTAGGTCCTGGGCAGCTGGACGGGGTGCAGGGCAACCTGGAGCCAGCCTGAAGGGCACCAGCTCAGAGAGGAGCCCTGGGGCCCAGCAGTGCGTGACCAGGAGAACCTCCCAGGTGGGGGTCCGTGCAGCCTCGCTCCGTCTGACAGGCTGGGCGGTGCCCAGGAGGGGCCACGCTGGCCTGGGCCGACTGCACACCTCCTGCTGTGGACCGTGCGCTGCGGGAGGGCAGGCGGCAGCTCACAGCACTGTGAAGTGCGTTGTTTCACCGAGGGGAACACTGGGTGCTCCCAGCCACTGCAGGAGGGCAGGGCCGGTGATGCCACCATCCTCCCCATCTGCTGGCAAGGACACAAGCCAGAGTCGGAGCCACCAGGGATGGCCCTAAAGGGTTCATCCCATACGAGGGGACCAGTGAAGGCTGAAATTCAGCCCACGCAAGTCTTGTTGAGCCACAGTTTTGTCATCGGAGCAGTTTTCTAGTTTATACCAAGGCACCCACCAGCAAGTGGTGGAGTCTGGACTCAAACCCAAGTTGGCTGACGTTTCCACAGGCCTTCTGCAGCTGGTGGCCCTACTTCCCAGACGCTCCTCAAGCCGAGCAGGACCACCCACAGACCTGTTAGCCCGCTGCCTCACCCTGCCCTGGGACCACTCTGCACCACCTGCAGACCCAGGCAAAGAGGGCCCTTGCCCAGGGCCGGGAGAACGTGCCCTATGGAACCTGCCACTCCCTCCCCAACTTCTAGACCTCCTGGCACCCAGGAGCTTGGAATCCCCTGTCCAGACAGCCCACACCACCGTGCAGCATGTGCACCGGGGGCCTGCAGCTGATGGGCCCTGGGACGCACGCCCCTAGCCTGCACCCACAGGCATCGCACCCGGCCCTCACGCCCTCAGCCAAGGGCGTCTGACCCTGGGGGAGGGGTGGACAGAGCTGGGACGGGCAGGTCGGGCCTTTCCTGGTGCAGCCTAGAGCCTGCGGTAGGGAAGGAGAGGCAGGGACCTCACCTGGCACTCCTTGCCCCAGGTCCCACGGGCGATGGGGCAGCACTGGCACTGTCATTCCGGGACTAGACGCTCTCCCTGTGTCCCCATGCAGCAGTAGACAGTGCCCAGGGAGATTGTGCGTTCAGAGGGAGGGAGGCCATTCACTTAACTGGAAAGGCAGCCTTGCTCGTAGGTCACAGCTCTTTCCCCATGAAAAGAAATGTCCCCTCCCTTGTGTTCCTTCAGCCCCAGCCCCACCAGGCTCCCTGCTGGGTGGTCCCTGCTGGGTGGTCCAGGAGACTTCAGGCAAGGCCAGCATGGCCATGGGTCAGCATCGCCTCTGAAACGGCCGCAGCCCTCCGTGCGTGGGCGCCCCGCCATCTCCCTCCTGCGGCCTCAGGCCCCACCGCAGGCTGCTGCCCTGCTGTGGCCCTGCTGGGGGCAGCCCCAGGACAGGAGATGTACTCCTAAGTGGGACT